>JADDOH010009955.1:0-47839 GCA_016648135.1 Agrypnia vestita | reverse complement strand
TTCATTTTAAACTGTTTGCTTACTGTTAGTTTATTTTTAAATTGTTTTTCTCACATAAATGCATTAATTATCGTATATTATGTAACTTTTTTTCGGCTTATATATATTTATGTACTATTAATTAACCTTACTTTACTTTATGCATTAATTATCTCATAGTATGTAACTTTTTTTCTTCTTATATACATATTTATGTACTATTTACTTTACTTTACTTTATGCATTAATTATTATCTCATATTAAGTAACTTTTTTTCTTCTTATATATATTTATGTACTATTTACTTTACTTTACTTTATGCATTAATTATTATCACATATTATGTATAAAAGTGTAACTCCCTCTCCAGACACAAGAGTTAGTCTCTTTTTGGAGAGGTACAATGATAAAAAAATTTAGGTACCTAAATTTTATTTTTGTGTATCAAATATATGTAAATATAAAATGATTTGTATTTAATAAGTAAATAAAAAATAAAAAAATGATACTGCGAATGAATTCATGACAGTCATTTGCAAACATGCTTCTAAAATGTAACTTTATTGCATGTCTTTTTAACTGAACCTAACCTATTAATCCAATCTGATTTTATTAAACATATTTTTTGTCCGGAATAATCTGTCCATGTGAGAAATTATAAATTTTCCGCAAAAATTTTATCTGGAAAAATTAGTTTCCGGAAAGATAGTGTCCGCAAAAATCTGTCCGAAAAAATCACCGAACCAACAAGAAAATAACTATTGAAGCTGTGGTTTGGCCAGTCAACTTTTTTAGAACTTTTTCGGGCCGCAGAAACACAGTGATGACAACCAAAATGACAGCCATTTGACAGTCCGTTGACCTTACCCGCTCCGCTCCGCGCAAAAAATGTCTCCAATACAATAAGATATTTATTTACATTTAGAAAATCGAAAACGATGGAAGTTGGAAGGAGTGGGCAAACATTCCGATAAGCTGGCGGACAGCGGTGAAAGCAGGAACGCTATTACCCGCAGAAAAATGTCGCTTGATGAAAAAGTGGACTAAGAAATATGCAAGAGTGAAATAAATCGTCAACCACTTTAAAGTTCTTAAGCTATTATTAAAAAATATATTTGTTTATGTATTATAATGTCCATGACATTCCATTACGTACTAAAACACTACATTGGAATTGTATAGAACGCTCTAAAACAAATCTCTCGAAGGAACTTTTCTATAAAAGGCGTCACACAACGTGGGATCCGAAAGTTCATTCAGTGACGCGTGCAAAATGTCAGCGTTAGAACCAGTGTGATCAGTGATTTGTGACGGTGATATTACAACACACGATACTAGCGGTAATAAATACCGGGGCGAGAAGTTTCTACGTGCGAAAATTGAACGGAGTTTACTAGAACGTGATCAAAGCAATGGGAACAGCATTAATTAGGGCAAATTAAGGCTTCTAAGTGCGAATAGTACAATAATAAGTGTGTGAAATATTCGGGAGACATTTAGCGACAATAAAATTAAGAATGGTACTACAATTTTACTCGTGTCCAGTGACTTTCCTTGGTAATAAATTAAACTAAATTAATTTCCAGTGTTTTTATTTGTCCCCCAAAGCCATTTCCCGTGACAGTATTGCAAATAAAATCTAAACTGATGTCCGGAAACACTAAAATATTAATACAAAACGCTCATCAGATCAATATTCACACACGCAGCTGACACGTGGGTACTAACTAAGAGGAACGAGCACGCACTGGAAATTTTTGAAAGGAAAATTTTGAAGCGTATCTTTGGATCAGTTCTAGATAATAGATTTTTTTAAAACAGAATATTCGTACTATTTTCAAACAAAGCTAAACGCTTGTGCTGTGAAAATAGGACTAACTTGCTGGTGTCCTGGAATGGGGCTCGCACTACCGACCACTGTTACTAGGAGAGAATCTTAACCACAAGACTGACAAGCTACTCAAAATTTTAGTTACAAATTTTACTCAAAACTTTATAGTGACTCCTTAGCTTAAAACCATACCCCAAGTACTTGCACCCTGATAATATATAATACCAAATGGATTTCAAAGTCAATTAATGTATATTATAGATGTCTAACAGAGACGAAACTGTATTTTTATGGGAAAGTAGATATAGAAGTTTTTTGGGTGTACATAGGGCTTACGACCTATGGTACGGCTAGCTTAAGTGATAACTTTATACAATGTAACGTTCGCCATTTCCACCCATGATAAAATATTCCATGTCTCCTAATTTTTGGAAGTTGTATATATATTTAAATTACGCGCCACGTTTCATATATAAGTTTCAACCATCCTTCACGCGGCCTGCACCAAAGCTTTTTCATTCCCCCTAAATGCCCACAGATGTCGCTAATGAGACATCTATAGTTAATTATGGAATTCTATAGCAGTATACTTTATCTGTTTAATGAAATTCATCCGAATTACTAGCATTACAATAGTATAGGTACGCCAGAAATATTATTTGAAATTTTATGAAATTCCTTTTTACCAGTATTTTCATTCAGAATATTTCGAGTATGTTCAAAAAAAGTATGACAAAAATCCATCACTGTTCTGAAAAATTTGAGCATACTCAAGATATTCTGGATTATCAAAAGGTTATTTAAGGAGAAAGTCTCACCAGGGCTATCTTCCTACAATACCATCGTATCTTCCCGGGGAATTTCTTTATGAAATATGAATATGATATCTGCCTAAAGAAAGTTTTTAGAACTATCTAGATGTAATATCACTGTGCTGGTTGACAAATTTTTCAAATAGAGCATAATTTTAGAACGTTTTGGATAGTCGCCAACCCGCGATGAGAGATACGCAGAAAACAAGGGCAGATATGAAATATGAAATGAAGATCCACCCTTTGCAGAAATCTCGAGAAAACAATGATGTTTATAGACCTTCCTACCCATTCGACGACCCCTAAAGCCTCGAAGTTGGCAACGCTGGGGTACTCGATTTCTTCGGAGAATGGCCGCCCAAAAAATATTAAATATAAGCATTATGAAGGAATACATATATTAAAAAATATTGATAATTTTATGTGTATATATCTACTTTTATGTGAGTTTTTTTCACCAACATGTTTCAGAAATTACCATTCCATCATCAGGGTGCTGTATAACTGTCAAAAATTTCGAAAGTAATATCTTTTATTTCTTGTTTTTCCTAATTATTTGAAAAATTATTTTTAAAAAAATATATTATTTTTAAAATTATTTTTTTTATGAATGGTAATTTCTGAAACATGTTGGTGAAAAAAACTCACATAAAAGTAGATATATACAAATAAAATTATCAATATTTTTTAAAAATGTCAATCTTGTTGCTCAATCAATTGAAAAAATAATACATATATATTATTACTAAGGTACAATAAAGTATTTATTTAAGTACGTGGTAAATTCAGTCCCACTAGATATATATAGAGTATAAAAATTGTCAATGAAACACTTGAAATAAATTAATATTTTATTTTTCACCAAAGTCACTGAAAATTTGCATTAATTGTCACCATCAAGAGACTTCCTGTCCTTTTCTGAAGGATGCTTGATTAAGTTTTCCAGTATATTCGCGCATCTGTGATCACATTTATTCACTATCGAATGTCGGGTAAGTACACCCGAAATCTATTTTCGCTGGTCTCTTACAATTCACAATAGTCGCCACTTTCGCTAGTATTGTTTCTAAGGAATCCCCAAACTGTCACGATAAACTGTGTGTCCGGCGCAATTTCTTCGCGTATTTATAAAGACGCTGAACTCTCTAAGCTTCCGGCATAGCAACGACGGGAAGCTAGCGCTCTCCCTATTAACATACTTCACATTCCACAGAAAACTTTGGTACCTCAGTCAAATATTTTTGATTCTCGTTATATCGATTCTGTTCAAAGTGACTCAAATAAAACATGTAACAAATAAACAGCTTCATCATCAAGCTTGAAAAATTGTTCATTTTATTTTTGCTTTATTTTATTGTGCCTCCCCTAATGGCCTGCCATATAATCACACAACCCTGGCATACATAACATAAAAACCGGAAGATTCTCTAAGAAGGGTTGGAATTCTTCCTTCACACTACCGCATGTGCAATCTACAATGATAATGATACTAATTATAGTTCAACTTTTTATAGAAAATATGTAAGAAATATTTTAAAAAATGCAAACTTTCAAGTAGCTTACCTCAATAACTTCTTTTTTTTAAATTTATATATATATTTTATTTTTATACTCATATTTTATTTTAATGCTTATATTATGTTTTAAATTTATATATTTAATTTTAATTTCTAATTTTTATACTCATATTTTAATGCTTATACCTGATACTTTCACTGCTTATACCTTTTATTGATTTTTATATATGTACCTACTTTATATTCATATATTTTATATTTTACTGCTTATTTCCGATATTGTTTAATGTATATACTTTTTGATTTTATGTATTATTTTTTATGCAAAAGCCTGTAATGGGCGTATAAAAGTAAATAAATAAATAACTATTGAAATTAGGACATTATTTCTTAAATATTTTCGACTCATAATTTTATCAGGATCCATATGTTAAGTATTGTGAACTATGTTGCACCCTGTACCTACATCTGTGTTGCTGTTCATAGTTCACGTTGAGTTGCGATATTATCGCGTCTTGACACAACCCCCTTCAATATAGGTAAATCCGACTTGCAGAAATGGCACTTTCAAGTTCCCAAGACGTTTAAGTATTCAATAAAAAAACCATACTAAAACTTTGCTTCCGGTCCACCAAAACTACTGACTCCAAAGTTTGGGATAGTACCTACCTATCTATAACGGAGAAAAACTTTTTGTTTCAAATAAGCTTAATTTTTCAAGTGTTCGATAAACATTGGGGTATAAATGAGTAAGCAAAATGGCGCCCGGACTCGTATAACCCATAAATCTGAGTAAATAAATCATTCAACTCGCTGCGTAAGTGGGTAGGTACCTACTCTCACTTCAACAAAAGACGTGCACCACATAAGAATGGAAAATGTCTCTGCTTAGTGTTCCGTCTCTGTCCGCATATTAAAATTTTATGGAAAAAGGAAAAGGTCTAACAATACATTTTTTACATTTTAGTGACAGCTTTGTCACGAAGATATATCTAGCGTGATCTGCCAATATCTCCTGTCGTCATAAATGTAAATTTTGCAGGAGGAAGATAAAAATCTCCTCATTTTTTGTAAACTTACATATTTGAATAGTAAGTTTTATTATATGTGGAATACATTAATATATTTTGACACCGATATTGCACTTAGGAACTGTCGGCTTTTGTGATCATAGTAGAATAAGAAGTCGATCAATTAGAAAAGACATACAGAAATCAAATTAACGAAAAAATATTTTAACTGTCATCGGGACTCGAACCACGGACCTCCATCCAATTCTATCCGGGAATGGCGCGTTATCCAATTTCGCCATGACGCATTTTTCGCATTTTTAATAAAAATTGTTTAATAATTTACAGAACTTTGTTCTGAAATTGCAACTTCACAAAAATAATGTGTTTAATTTAATTATATTTTTAATTAACTCTTGCAAATGGTTATGTTTTGTATTTTTTGTTGCTCGGCTTCTAGTTCTAAAACACATTAACGGCGTCGCTGGAGAAACCCACTCCTCCACAAACACCTGACGCAGAATTTTTCAAACTTTCACTTGACGGTGAGCTCCGGACCCAAACGGTTGTACGCTTTTTGGAGAAGCAGCTCATCGACAAGGCGCCCTGAAGATGAACAGTGAGATCTGTTCGAAACGTCGGCAGACGACTGGTCCTGACGACCAGAATTTGACGCGGGTTACCCCCAAAGTAGTTAGAACTAACATATATTGTACCCGTGAAAGCCTTAGATTTAACATATTTATATATATATTAATATATATATATATATATCATATATCTAGATTATATAATATTATATATATAGTATAATTAATTATTTGTTATTTTATATTATACTAGGTATATGTATAAGTATTAGATTATATTTACTATTATATTATATAAGTATCTTGACATTGGAAGCCATATTGGATGCTTCAATTAATGTTGACTGTCGAAAAGGTTACACGGGTTTTGGTGAGCTCAACGATTTTTGCTTAATGGAATAAATTATACAAATTTTTCAAAATTTCTGCCCAAAATCAGCGCCGTTATCATGACGATATTATGATTTCTAAGCCTCCCTCCATATTCGCCCGAAGACAAAATAAAAACACGAAATAACGACGTTTTGCCAATACTGAGAACGCCATACCGAAAATTACGTTCTAGAAGTACTTCGAAGATTGGGAAAAGCGTTATGAAAAATAAATCTCATAATATTTTCTCAAATGTAAAGATGGCTTTGCTAAAATAAAGAAAAATATAAATGTCTCACAGAGACGAAGCTGTGTTCATATGGGAAAGCATGTGTTGAAGTCTTTATGGGACGTCCACAGAGCTTAGTTATTACCTGTCTCTAAGGTTGGCTTAAGTGATCATTTTGCACAATGTAACGTTCACAGATTCCATCCAAGAACAACCACATATAAATAGCTTCGTCTCTGTAAGACATCTATAATTTTCTTTAGTAATGCTTATACAAATATTATAAATATACGTATATATATTTTAAATATTTCCATCTATTAAAACCGGCATCAAAGGAAAACGACCTCCACAAATTCGCTAACTTCTCATAAAGGAACTCTGAACCACTCTGTATATATGACGTCACCATCCCTAGAAGGGCCAAATAGAAGACGCTAACCCTTTTTTGGAGCAAATGGAGCGTTAACGATGATAACTCTAACCTCCCTGTCATCAGAATATCGTTTACCAATAATACAGGGGTGCTAGGGAGGCCGTATCACAATGTTATTTACAAATAACTGAGAAAAGTGACCACTTTTTGACGTAAAAAGCATTTATATTTTAACCGAATACGCAGATCATATAAGGATGTACAGCCATTGAGGGGTTACACCTCCATGGAAGGGGAAAATTTAGGTAAGAATTGTGTGATTTTTTACAAAGATGTAATGTACAATTTTTGTTCTTTTTCAACTGACACTTATTAAGATCCATAATAAACTATCATTTTTTTAGAATATTTTTGAAAAAAAAACAAAATGGCTGTGTTACGTCTATTTTAGTGATGCAACGAATACGAATATCGCTGAATAGTAGATATTTACTTAATTTTCGTATTCGCCGAATATCATCACTAATATTAAAAAAACTATTTATAACTGAACGCAACGCAAATTACGGTTTGGATGTGCACCGTGTATCCAAACACACCGACGCACTCTATAATCGGGGATGAATTAATGGATTTGTTGAGTTCTCAAGTAGTCAATTGTTAGTTATTTCACAGCATAACATGAATTCTTTCATCTAGTTTATTTGGGTTATAAATAAGGTTTGGTGCTCATTTCATATAGTTTTTGTTTTCTAATAGGTATTGCTCGTTCCATTTTATTTCTGTGGTGTGTAAAAGTGTTAATTCTTATAAAATAAATTCAAATTAAATCTAATAACATGACCTCTCGTAAGCGTGAATATTTATTTTCGACCGCTGGGAATGTACAAACGGATAAAATAAATGTTGTGCTTTTTGAACAATAATTTACCGGTGGTAAATTTTTATTATTAAATCTCTTAATAAAAACAGATCAGTGATGTGTTATTTATTACCTTGTTGAATTATTCGTAACCGTATTCATATTCGCCGAATAGTAAGTAGGCTTGATATTCGTATTCGTTAAAGTAGTATTCGTTGCATCACTAGTCTATTTCCGTAAAACTCCTCCTCCGTAACTGACATGCAACTTTCTGCGGTGCACATTTATTGGAGACAGAAAAGAAAATCGTGCATTTATTAAGAAATGAAATATCTTAGTTTCTAATATACAAACTTTTTTCAGACATAGATTCATGAACAGTTAGGTACATAATTCGTCACTAACTCCATTTACCTAAAATGTGAATTTACCAACTTTTGGCACCAATTTCGCGATATACCTAATAATGGTGTTGAATATTTTTGGATTACCCATTTTTAGAGCAGCGGTCGCCAAAGTGGTGGTCCGCGAGAAATTAAAAAAAAAAAAAATTCCTGGCAGTGGTCCGCGGGATTTGAAATTATGAATTTAGTGGTCCACGAGGTCCTAAAGTTTGGAGACCGCTGGTGTAGAGTCTATTGGAGTAAGAGGAGACGCCAGCTACGGAAAAAGAAACCGACCTCTTTCCCCTGGTAAAATTCTTGGCTTCAAGACGCGATATTTTCCTTCCGCGATCTATCAACATAATTCCGTAGAGTACGAAACCCTTCGTAAAACATATCTGACATTGTATTAATACTTTTCTAGCTAGTAATAAATTAATGTCAAATTATCCTTTGCCAACACGCACCACACATAAGAGTAGGTTTTGTTTAAATTTTGATAAGTATGGTAAAGCAGATCCCTTCTCTGCCGAGCACCAGCTGGGCAGCGTCTTTCTCTCTAAGTTTCCACCTAGTTCATAACTTTCAATCGCGCGTTTCATTATTATATTATATTGAATAAATCATGTACTCGCACGAGCACGGCACGTGGCGATGGCGGAACACAAAAAGGATGCAAGATAGGATGAGAGAGAGGAAAATGCACGAACTTGCCTCCACACTTCCGAATTCCTTCTCGTCCGTTCACACTGGAGGAACGTCTTCCACTTTTGCGATTAGTTGATTGCTACGTAAATTTATCTTTGAAAATACACGGTATTTTTTCACGGTAAAAACTCGAGTCGAACAGGTCAATAACTTTTGGGTGCAATTTTGCTTCGCACGGCAAGGTTTCCAAATTTCAACTGAACCGCTTCGCTCGGTAAACCCTGCATTTGAAGTGGGTCTTATTGGATTTTAAACGGGAACGATATGTTGGGATGGTAAAGATAGGAAATCAGGTAAATGACAATGCCATGCGCCAACAAATCGTAATAAATACATTTAATATAAGTACTTTTTATTCTCGTCTCCCAATTGCCTCATTTTCTTTCCTCACAATTAAACCAAGTTGAATATTGAAACATCCTGAACCCGATGATGGACCAAAGTACAGAGGCGAATCCATCATCATCATTGCACAAAAAAGCTTCTGACTGGTGCGTATATCTCTTATTGTTTTCCATTGTAGAATACATTTCAAAATATGTCATCGTAAAACAAAGCCAAACCAGGCAGTCAGATGCACCTAGCGCCAAGTTTGACTCGTTTTGTTCGGCGCGCCACTCCTTTATCGTACATCATCACTATATATATTCAGAATCACTTAGACTCGCACATTTACCGAAATCTTTACTGGATAAACCCGTAACATAATTATCTTATCCCTTTCCTCGATATAAAGCCAAGTTAAGCACTTTTTATCATATAACATAAATAACGTTTCAAATAATGGAGGCAGATAATCATTATTCTCACTATCATTCTCATGGACTCATTAGGTACATAAAAATCTACACCCTCGGTGCTGACGGCAAAATTTATTTTGTATATTGGATAGAAAAAGCAAAATATTTCATTGCAATATACTTTATTTTATTTAACGTTAAAAGGTTTTCGAGAACATCTCATTATCTATACCTATAAAACTCAAGTCTGTATGTCTGTTCTTTATACAAATCCACACCGTTTGCCGATTCGATTCAAATTTTGCATACTTATGCTTTGGGACCCGGCGGGTAACATAGGCAACATTTCCCTCCTATTTTCATACCCCTTCCCCTCCCCCTGACATATTTTCGATGCAAATCTGTACCACTTGACCGATCGGACTCAAAATTTGGAAACTTATTCTTTAGGACTCGGCAAGTAACATAGGCGAAATTTCTCCCCCTATTCTCATACCCCTTCCCCTCCCCCTGACATATTTTCGATGCAAATCTATACCATTCGAATCAAACCTTTGTTTCGCCCACAAATTTATTTTAAACTTAATCCTTAACCCGTCCAACGCCGGGTACGAACAGCTAGTCAATAATAAAATTCAATGTGGGGAGATGTTCCCGATAGCGTTAAATATGTGGTGACTCGGGTAGCGAATAATAATAAATAATAATAAAAATAGAACGAAGTGAAGTCATGGAAAACTGACAGTAAGAATATGCTGTCAGCTGTTATTTCCGTGCAGTGTTTCGTACGGGTCGTGAGAAATAAGAAACGTGGAAGAGGAGGAGGAAGTTTTCCCGGCACCTACCAGTCAGTCTGCGCTGCACCCCCGCCGGGAGAGTTCTCTCTACACCCCGGCAACTCCGGTCTCGAACGGACGATCTCCGCCTTCGACTTCAGCCGCGATCCAAAATACAATTTCGAATTTCACTTGTGCTCTTTACATATTTTATATTTACATTTATATTTTTACATTTGTTTCATTGTCTTATGTTTTACATTTAACTTGCCCTCGGAGCTTTTCTCCGAGAGATAATAAAATGCCCTCTATACCTAGACAATCTTTCATTCCGTAACTCCCTCGACACCTTCCCCAAAAATAAAGTAAAAGAAAACAAAGTGTTTCAACCCAATATACAAAATAATCATTGAATTCCACAAATTTTCGCCAAAAGCCTGTGAGCAGAATATATTAATGGAAATTTTTATATTTTGTTCAAATAGGAGATCTAATACTCGTCGATTGAATTGACTTACGACAAAAAAGATTCTTTGGACAGCGAAACTCAATATCTTCGGAAAATTTAAGACAGTTAGTCAATGTAGGGTGCCTTGTTTAGTGAAAAAGATAACCTCAATGTTTTTTCGATCCGAAAACGAAGAAAAAAATTTTTTTTTTAATAATGTGTTTTTTAATCATTTATTTTGTTTAAATCTTTTGTAAAAAGACTATAAACGAAAAAAGTTATTAAAAATGACTTTATCTGTGCATGTAAATTGTCATCAACATCATCCTGAACAATGTACCTTTATTATCTAAATAATTCCACGACGGCGGTTATTAGTATTTGATTTTAATATTTTTTAAGCGCCTGGAGGATTCGATCGTACACTAATTTGCCACTATCTATCGCCCACATGTAGTCCATGTGGTTAAACTGAGGATGTGGGACCAGATACAAGTCTACCATGTTGGCCAAGTTCTTGCTGAGGGTAGCCACGTCAGTGGGGTGGGAGAGCCAGTCATTTTCACTATAGAAAAGTGACACCGGAGCCGACACCTTGGACATATCGTAGCTCGGCGGAATTCTCGACCCGTACACGTCTTGATTCTTGGACCAACCGAAATCGAAGCGGCGGAAATCCTTGCTGACCAATCCCTGTCCATAATGCAAAAATTGCCTAACGGACGACCCGGCCGGGCTGTGCCCCAAAATCACCGGTAACATGGTAACGTTCAGCTGGTCTAAGTCGAATCCGCAGACGATGAACAAACTATTGGAACAAACATCCTGCGTCAACGCCTTGTCGCGGCAGAGAATTCCTCCCGCAACAGCCAGGAGTTGATCATTTGGCAAGAACTCTCCGACGCCCAACGCGCCTAGAGCCCAGTCCAGGACCTTACTTTCTGGAGACACGAGGCGGATCAGGGGGCTCGCCATGTTAGACATCCAAGCGATCGGCGCCAGCGCGAACATAATGCGAATTTTTGAATTATACTCGGGTCTTAACGAACACATTACAAAGAAGCTCGTCGTTCCCTGGGAATGTCCCACGTAGTACAGATCCTTTTGGCCGGTCCGAGCGAGAGCGAAATCAATCATGGCCGGCAGGTCAAAACGACCGATCTCGTCCCAACTGAACTCCCAGAAGCATTGATCAGAAGGAACTCTGTTCACGTGCTTCCTGGAGTAAGTATTTCCTCGCGCATTTCCCAACCAGACATCATAACCAGCGTCTGCTAAGATATATCCTAGAGCCTTGTTCGGTCCCATCAGGACCCAGTCATCCGAGCTATCGATTAGTCCGTGTTGGAGGAAGACAACGGGCCGCTTTTCTCCTTCGTGGAGAGGGTTGTTGATTCCGTGAGGAATGCGGAAAAGCGTTAGCAAATATCCATCATCCGTTTTCACTGTGTATTCTTCGACTGGATAGCCATATTTCTGAACAAGCTGAGGGAACTTGAGAGTGGCGTCTTCCAATTTAGTAACTTTCTGGGCGACGTATCTGGCTAAATTTATCTTTCGCAGCTCTGAATTTTTGCTGGAGTCCACTTTGTCAATGATTCCAGCTAACCAGTCTCCCGCTCCGTTGGCTCCCTGAGCGATGGAGAGCGGAACTCCCGTGAGCAGCTTGCTAAAACGTCCCCCGATGACGTCTCCCGCCGCGTTGCTGATCACAGTTTTAATCTCTTTACCACCAGCATTATTGCCAGTCAAATTAGGCAAGTTGATCGGTTTCACAAGACCGAGACCAAAAACAGAAGAAGTACACAGAAAGATACACAATAACTTCAACATGATGACTGAAAGGCTCACAAACGTGGTATGATTTCTCGAACATAATATTCATTTTATTTATAGTTGTAAAAATTGTAAAATAACACTATCATTACAGTATCTTAATTATTTTATGTAATGAACATTTAGGTATAACCTATTTAAAACCACTTTGATAAAAATTAGTCTATCTGTTCCCAGCTATTGGCAGATACGACATTTTTCGGCGTGGTGGGGGTATGCGCAGAAGACAAATTTTGGGTCTCGTTGGTGGAATGGTACATGCGCAAACTCTCCCCCACTTCGCCGAAAAATGTTCAACATGTTTGCCGGCATCTGTAATTATGTTCAAAGACAGTGATTGAAGACCTTTTGGGCTCGAAGTGTCAAAAATTCTGTCAATACTTAACCTAACTCTGCTGGCGTATCATACCTAGAGATGCTCTTGAACTTCAGAGTTGGCGCGGCGGGCAACGTGTTTATACTTGTGTACATCGGTTATCGGGCTGGGGAACAGTTGTGTGTCAGACTTCGTAAATATTGAGGCATCAGCCACATTCGCATTTCTTTAGTTAATTGGAAAGTAAAAAAAAGCACTAATAAAAAGAATTAACCCATCAACAGAGCATTTTGCAAGATTATGGAAGAGTTGTGAACAAAAAGTGATTTCGGTGGAGCAGAATTTTGTAAATCTTTAATTCTTCTATATAGATCTATTTAAGACACGGATGGTGTTGACAGGTCTGAATGGTACCCACCTCTTAGGCCCGAATTAAAGTCAATACTTATGATTTAAAGGTTAAGGTACGCCTTAAAAGCGTAATTTTCAGTACAAAATAACACTTATCTTCTATAAATTAGGGATATTGACTTTGAAGTGTCCCCGTGTGTGTAAACCTCTTTCTTGGGCCATGGGTCTGAGGCACAGTGAAAGATTATAATTAGAAATTATATTTAAGACACATTTATAAGTAATGCAATTTAAATTGCCTAGTAAACAAAAATATATTTATAGCAAACATTGTTTTTCATTTTTTTAAATTTCATTCCAAGTCAAATCTCTTTAAGTAAAATTGAATAAAAATTAAAAAAATATATAAAAATAAAAAAATCAGGAAAATGTAGGTAATATAGACTGAGTCTTCTAATTCATTAATAAGGTCACCACAAAGTGAAAGCCTGCCTTTGAAAGATGTTTTCTTTAATAAAATAAATATTTTATTTTATTTTTAAATTTTAATATAATAATATCAAGCCAGAAAGGGTTTTCCTGCTTTGAAACTTTAAAATTGTATTTTTGTAATAATGTAGTAATGTAATAAAGCGCGGCTTATTTACTAAGACATAATACTTTTTCAGAGTATTTAGTTTTTTTCAAAATTGTTTTAAAATTTCCAACCTCGTAGCAATTATTTTAAATGAATTAAACATAGTGGAACCAAATCGTGGGCCAGGAAATATCCGTTACTTTAAGAAATGATTAAAAAAGTTACCTACATCAGAACAGGTATTTCTATATATCTAGCGAGGTAGGTAGTGGCCGAGATATTGTATCCTACAATGTATCAAGCAATTAAATGTCTTTTGTCCAATAAACTCCGATTTATCAGTACTGAAATTATGAAAAGTGTAGAACTCATTTTTGTAATGTCTATGACAAAATTCATTTTCTAAAAAAGTAACCCATAAAAACCAAGTTTTTATTATACTCCCTTTCTCATTTACTAGTGGAAACTGGTTTGGCGCTTAACGTACGCGTTGGGCTTCGGTTGAGCGACGCTACGAAAGGGAGTAATAAAAAATTTCCGAAAATCCAAAATTATACTATAATCAGGTTCCGTGTCTACCAGACGCGTTGAAATATTTTCATACAACTTAGTAAGTTGTATGAAAAAACCATTAAAAATTTGAAAAATCCAAAAATTTACTATTTATTTCTTTCTCTTCTTGATCGTCGCCACGAGTTTGCTTGCAAAGTTTCAGCTCGATTGGATCATGGGAAAAGGGTTAAAAATCGATCCAAAGTTTTTTCGTCAAGCAAGCAAACGCCAGGAGTTAATATAAAGGGAGTAAAAAGACACTATATACACCAGAAAGTTTCCCTTTTAAGAACCTCCCGTGCACACTCGTCTTTTTCAGTTTCTACCTATGTCTCAGGCGTATGCGTAAGCGCTGCTCTAATAAGCATTTTGTACAAATATATTGCATTCAAGAATAAAAATATAGCATACTTAGCAAGTCGAAACTGATTTATTTTTTATCTTTGTAATTGTTATAGACTTTGTGGTTGGACATAATTAATAATTTGAAAATACTAACAAACTTTGTATAAACCACAATGATTGTTTTTAAAATTCTATAGATGCTGACACCATACCGTATCTTTGTCAGGACGGACACACAATAACTTCCATAAATATGATTTGTAAAGGAATCAAGTCTTAGGTGGGGAGGTGGCCTCTTTGTGGTAGGTGAGAGGTGTGGAGTTTGACAGTGAGACATTGAAATGGGGAATATGTAAAAGAATGGATTATTCATTGAATGTAATTATATTAGATTGGTGTGTTTATTAATAAATTATCTAATCTATGACCTCTTTTATTTATATGTAAAATTTCAATGTCATATTCTTTTTTAAAAGTGTGGCCTGTCTCTAACAGAACGTTTACACATAGTTTATTAGTTTTCTCGAAACAAGATTTATTTATTAAAAATGCATATGTCCTGCTGCAGGAATAAACTGATCATTGACATGTCTTCAAAGCATTCTGAGGTGACTTTAAAGGACACTAACCAAGCGCGTGCATGATTTGTTAATTGTATCTTATCATAATACATACCACTAAAGTATCAGGGGTAAATGTAAATATATACAACCAGTTTATATGGGTACCAATCTGGCAACAATGCATTCTCTTGTGTAATAATTAAAATAACTTATTATTTTTCTAAACCATTTTATATTAAATTGCCGCAGTCCACAGCATACCGACATTCTCAAAGTTATATTGTTTCAAATTCGACCAAACAATATAAGACTTTAATTTTACTAATTACACTTTTCTGTTTTCAGAAGACCAAACAAAAATTCATCACGAAATGATCATGATCATCATCATCATCATGAAATGATCATCTACAGCCTAACAATAAGTTGGTTCAAAACAATGTGTTTAGTAAAAACAGTGTGGATTGTAGATGGAAGAATAAAATAGATCTGTTGACCCATCCACTGCTGCCGCAGGCATTGCGATTTTCTACTGTTTTACTCTTTCTTTGGTTGTTTTCTTTTATGTATTTTAGTATATTTTATTCAAGTTACTTTGATTATAATTTATTTGTGAAGTTGTAATTTTTCAGAACAAAGTTTTGTGAGATTTTTTTAAAACCAAATTAATTAATCAATTAGAAATACATGCAGAAAAATCTAATTCACGAAAAAATATTAGGCTACTCCTGGGATACGAACCCCTCCTTTCCGGTTATTGTTGAGTTTATATATTGTTATTTTTATTTTTTTACTTTACCACATTTTACCATATCGTCGCTGTATACATAATAAATCCAATGTGCCGTTTAGTACATTCTGAGATAAATTAATCAATTTGTCAATTTTTCATATAAATAATAGAGATATACTAAAAAAAACATTGCCAGTCATCTGGAAAGTCTGCCTAGTAATTATTTAAAATATTTTTTATAAATCTAGTCAGCAATTATTTTTTAAAACAGTTTTATTAGTTTATCTCAGAATGTACTAAAACGTCACATGGCTTAATTATGTATACAGTGACGATATGTATAGACGTACCAGTATAAATTGACGTGCGGTGGAGGGCGTCCCTGTCGCGTAACAGAAGTCGTCAGGGTGTAATATTATTACACAATACATAATGTACAGAATGTCCGGTGACCGGTGTCCGAGCCTTTAATGGAAATTTGGTCGGGCAACACTAAAAAAACAAACCAGTAATGGCGGCCGCTCTATCTGTCAACCTGTCAAACGGTAATATCGATCCATTATTTGCTTTTTCAGCTTCGCAAAACTTTAATACTTCATTGGCAATTGGTCTTGCACCATCCCGGACTGTTTTGGATGTTTTGGACATAATAATTCAGTGTATATTGGAAATCAAGATGTCACCGCTCACGCTCAAATACGAGAATGCACTGAATGACAGGACGAGGTGTTACCGCTGGGTGCGGGCGGGGAGAGTTTAAATTCCAAAGTCGCCGCATGCCAATTTGTTGGGCAAGCAATATCTTTTATTTTCTTTATATCGTACTTTGTTTTTTTTTACTTTATTAAATAAAACTACAATTAACGCTGCGAAGGATGGTGAATGGTTTTTGATATGCGACCGTGCTGCCTCACGACAGTTTATATGATCGGTAGGGGGAAGCATGGTCTCGCTAATTAGTGTTAAAAAAAATTTAACCAGGCATCATATGAGCAGAACTGATATGAAACCTTTTGCTCATAAATCAGTAAGGCCCGAATTCAGATTCAGAAATACCTAGATGATATAAAGGATAAGGCAAGCCTTAAGTGTTGTTTTGTACTGAAAATTAGGCTTTTAAGGCGTACCTTAACCTTTAAATCATAAGTATTGACTTTAATTCGGGCCTAAGAGGTGGGTACCATTCAGACCTGTCAACACCATCTGTGTCTTAGATAGATCTCAGAACAGAATCAATTATGATCCAAAATAAACATGTATTGCAAATGCAATAGAATATGCCTAATGTCATGTTGTTAATTACTAACGATGCATTGGCCTCAGGGCAAATTAAATTAGCATTTTATCATCGTCCAAATGTTTCATTAGTTTAGAGATTAAAAATGATAGCTATTAACTATCATTTTTGTACAGCTATTAGCTAGTAATAAAATCATTCTCCTGAGTGCAAAGTATTTCAGCTGATGTTTTTCTTTTGCTTTATCTTATAACTTGAAGTTCTAAGCGTAACTGGAGCTATCACTGATCTAACAATTACAAAAAGTGTCTAAGTTGTAGTAATCTGTGATCAGTAAAATTTATCAATATTAAATTAAAAGTAAAATTTATCAATATTAAATTAAAAGTGATCAGTAAAATTTAAATAAATCTCTTGCGTTTTTCTCAAAACTCTCTTTTTCAGAGTAATGGAGATATTTTATAAGATATTAGGCTGATTTTATTAAATTTTGCAAATACACCGTTTAAAATATGCCATTCGCTGTTTATTAATTTTTTACTTTGATTTTTTTTAGAACAAAAATAAAAATTTAATATTTTTCAATATGCTACATTGTAGACATTACATTATTTAACAAGAAAATAATTAACTTTTTCATTTCGCTCAAACCCTGGCGACATGTTTATGTCCACCAATTGTGCGCATCATGGAGAAGGACATATGCGGGATAGCACATAACTCCACCATTTTGAAATTTTTAAAATAATTTGTTAATAAAAAATATTAACCAATGTATATCGTAAACAATGATAATAAAATTAATTTTATGTGTAAAATTTAAATGTATTTTTTCTAGCCTCAAGGTGGTGCGACCCCTGAAGTGACCTTATTATTTTTAAAACTATTCCCAAACCATTTGTTATTATAAGGTAGCAAAATGTAGGCGTTAACCAATGGAGAATCGGATGAAATCAAGACTCCAAGATGTGTATCATGAACCAGATATCCTGAATACACTGATGATCACCCAACTGCGCTGGACCGGACAAGTACTTCTCCAAGATACTGTATCAGCCATACCAAGGGATGCGACCATGTGGAAGACCTCGGTGAAGACAGGATAACAATATTAAGAGCGATGCGAGAAAACTTGGTGTACGCTACTGGAGGACCTAATTAGCAACAGACGGCAGGTGTAAAATACTGCTTGATCATGTATGTAATGTATAAGATATGTTTCAAATAGCATCTTTGCAAATCAGTTATCAGATCTTACCCTGTCATCAGAGTTCATAAACATAGAGTCATAAAAGTTGACAACATGGCGCGGGTATATCCTTTCCTTCTTCTAAAATATGAAATCTTTTCTTGTGAAAAAAAGTACATAAATGTATTAAATTACACAGCATTTTGTTGCGACCAGAATATTTTTTCCTGATATATTAGGTCCTTACATATGAAATTGGCGTTTAGTATGGGAGGAACATAAGCCGATTTTTTTTTATTATAATAGTTTTATTTAATCAAAGTATGTACCATTGCTATCTATGCACTTTTGCCATCTCATAGGTAGTTCATCGATCCCTTTACTAAAAAAACCATTCGGACGGGAATCAATAAAATCTTTGAAGGCGGTTTGTACTGCCCCATCGGAGTTGAATTTTTTCCTTTGCAAGAAGTTATCCAAATTTCGAAAAAAATGGTAATCTGTTGGGGCAAGGTCCGGAGAGTACGGTGGATGTCTTAGACATTCCAATTGAAGCTCCTCTAATTTGGTAGCCGTCTGTTGTGCAGTGTGTGGTCTAGCGTTATCATGAAGCAGCAGTGGCCTAGAGCGATTAACCAGCCTCGGTTGTTTAGCAGCTTTCTTTTCCATCATGGTTTGCAGTTGCTGACAATAGACATCTGCCGTAATCGTCTGGCCAGATTTAAGATTTAAAATCCCTTCATTATTGTGCCGGTTGAGTAATGCAACGCAGCAGTCAACGCGCGTTTGTTGATTTGCTTCACTCAATTCGTGAGGTACCCACCTTTCAAGCTTTTTCACCTTACCAATTTGCTTCAAGTGGATTAAAACAGTTTTATCACTAACACCGCAGCCTGCAGCTAACTCGGATGTGGTTTGCGATGGATCCGCTTCCACAATAGCCTTCAATTCTTCATTATCAACTTTGGTCTCCGGCCGTCCACGGGGCTTGTTCTGCAGGTCGAAATTTCCAGAACGAAAACGTTGGAACCAAAAACGCACTGTGTTTTCTTTTGCGGCACCGTCGCCATACACATCATTAATCCTTCGAGCCGTTTCTGCAGCACTGGTGCCACGGTGGAACTCGTACTCGTAAATAACGCGATATTTCAAGTTTTTCATTTTGTAAACTGAGTGACGCAAAGAAATAAACAATTGAGGAAAAAACAAATGAATTATAATTTTCAAAACACAAATACATGAGTAAATAGCTGTATAAATTTGGATTTGGAATTCCTAACCAAAGAGAAGATATTTGAGATCAAATTTGCCAGTACGGCAAAACACCAATTTCATATGTAAGGACCTAATATAATCTTTATTTTTTAAATATCCTATGTATTTTGATAATCTTTGTCTATATACCTTATTTATATAGATATCTTATGTACCTTATTGCGATAATTTCTGTCTATACACCATATCCATTTATATTTTATTTGCGTATATTATATGTACTGTTTGTATTATAATTCAACATATATACACTTATATGGAATATGTGGAACTGCACTAACTTCCCCACATACTGGAATAAAGGCATAAATAAATAAAAAATAAAATAAGTAATAAACATTTTCATTTTCTTCAAAGAGAGCAAAATTTTAATTTTTATCGCCGTATACTAACTTCTGACTATGGGTGCCGACTGCTACAGTGAAGGAGGATACTAAACAAATAAAAACCTTAGTCGTTAGTTAGTTAATACATATAACAAATAGGCTGTCACAAAATAATGGAAGGGAGAATGAAAAAATTTAAATACTCGATTAAAGAATTTTATGCTTGTTTTTTTATGAATTTGTACGCACATATTACGAAAATTATCATATTGATAACCGCAACGTGATTTTAGCTTATTACATAAATTTAATATGAAAAGTGTTACAACCATGTCCTCCCGGAAATATGATCTACCCAGAAAATAAGCCCTAGGAGGATTTTTCGTTTTTTTTTTTTGTGTTATCGTAATATAAGACCTACTGGAAAATACGCTCCACCGTATTTTCCCACACCCCTAGTATAGTTTGTAATTCTGTAATTTTTACCGCGTCATTTTAGAGCAAACATAAATATAAGACCTAGTTTTATTTTTGGAAGGACACGGTAGAATCGACAGATTATGAACTTAAAAATAGAAAAAGAAAAAAATATTTATTTATTTAATAAATAAAAATACTAACTAGTAATAATAATGTATATGATAACTTATTCCATCTAAGGATAATATGTTTTCTCCCACTTCTTCTTGCTCTTGGGATGGACCCTGTATACTTTAGGTATATATGCTGGTGTATGCTCGTCTAATCTCCTTTTGTAAGGGTTCTCCCCTAACTCAAATGGTCGTCTTTTTGCTTCGTGGAATCTGGTATCGAATTTAATTTTGTAAATGTACTCCCAGTGGTATATTTCATCTGGTAATCTGTGCCGTGGTCTGTGCGAGACTAGATTCTTATAATGTTTCTCCAGCCAAACCCTCTTGTCTTCATCTTCTATGTCAGCAATAACCTTTACTTTCTCGCCCAGATAAGGTTTCATCACTGTATCAGTTCTCTCTTTTGGTATATTGATATAGTATTGAATTAACATTTTTAACACATCATCATTGAACCCAATGAGTTTTCCCTCGCTGTCAATGGCATCGAATAATTTCAGCGGTTCTGTACCATAACAAATATTCCTAAGTTTGTTATTTTTACAGTTATCGCCATAAGTAAGAATAGTGTTCAATTGGTAAGAGTAGAAAGACCAAAGTTGACCATTGGATACGATTGTCTGTGTAGTTAGCGGATATGTAATGTCGTTGTAAGTTGAGAATCCCTGATAGCAAGCCTGCGACATCAACCAGGTGAAACTCGACAAAATCCCTTGGGAATGGAGAGCATCCAAGTTGTCATCCTCTCCAAATTTCCTATCCTTTATATATCCTCGAGTGTGGTAAGATAATAAACCAAATTCATGAGTGTCTCCTGGCCAGAATCCTGAGAAAGGAATATTCAATAAGCAAAACGAAAAATATGCATTAGAACTAAATTTAAATAACATTTTATGTGCTTTCCAATGCCAAAAGATATCAGGGATAAAGATCACAGAGGATTACATGGATCAAGCCCGGCATAAAATGTTAGTCAGTAGCATATAAATTAAACAGTAAAACAACCCTCTCTATCTATATATTTAAAATAATATTAAGAAACAGGAATAATTGTATTTACCAGGAATATTTGCGCCATGAACACGCTCGAGGAAATAACCTCTGCTACGAGGATCCAGATCGTAGAAAGGGACTTCGAGACTTTCATTATCGGCATCACTGTAGGGGACTATAGGTTCTAATGGCAAGTTACTTCTTAAGGTCAATGCTGGTTTACCTGATGAAATACAAAAATTAAGAATTTATACTATTTTATCTATTGCATGCATTGCAAGAATTCACAGCAACGGATTCATTTTATATGTAAGTTTATTAATATTTTTTAAATTTTTTTTTTAATTTTTTTCCAATTGGAAAATGATTCTTCATAAAATGTATATTTTACTATCAGGTACGGCACCACCTTTAAATACTTATTTACAAATCAATATATATATAAAAAGAAACCCGTATTTCCCTATCCGCCAAGTTTTCTTCAGAACCAGATACTACCACCCCCTGGTGGTTATAGTGGTGGATAGCCCTTAGTGTCCCATTTAAAATGTCCCAGTTTGGTGGGGGTGGCTGAGCGTGGGTGGGAGTGGGTGTCGAAAATTGACATTCTAGCACATTATTTTGTTATGGGAAGGCCGCAAATACTTCAGATTGTTCCAGAATGGGCCCGCCGACTGTGTCGGTAAGTCTAGAAGGTTCCGGAAAAATCCGCTATAGAAAGTTCTGGAAGGAGAACGTTCTAGAAAATTCTCAAAAGTTCTATAAGGTTCCAAACTAAGTGGCGACGTGTGCCGGTGAGTCAAGAATGTTTCAGAATGTCCATTAAAGCTCTAGAAAGTTCTGGAAGGGGGGTGTTCTAGAAGATTCCCGAAAATTCTATAAGGCTTCAAACTAAGAGGTGAGTCGAGAAGGTTCCAGAACGTTTGATAAAGGTCTATAAAATTCTGGTGGCGGAGTGTGTCTGTGTTTCTATAAGGTTCCAGACTATTCGATAAAGTTCAATGGTGTGCCGTTGAGTTCTAGAATGTTCGATAATGCTTTAGAAAATTCTGGAAGGAAAAGGTTCTAGAAGATTCCCAAAAGTTCTATAAAGTCACAAACTGAGTGGCAAGATGTGTCAGTGAGTCTAGAACAGAAATTTCACGATGTTTCTCGAATTCTATAGAAGGTTCCGGAAAAAAAACATTCGAGAAGGTTCTATAAGTTTCCAATCTGATTGGCGGAGTATGTCGGTGAGTCTAGAAGATTTCAGAACGTTTGATAAAGCTGTAGAAAGTTCTGGAAGGAGAACATTCTAGAAAATTCCCAAAAAATCTATAAGGTTCTAAATTGAGTGCGGAGTGTGTCAGCGAGACTAGAAGATTCCAGAACGTTCGGTAAAGCTCTAGAAAGTTCTGGAAGGAGAACGTTCTAGAAAATTAACACAAGTTCTATAAGGTTCCAGACAAAGTGACGGAGTGTATCTGTGACTCTATAAGGTTCCAGAACGTTTGATAAAGTTCTGGAATGTTCTGGAAGGAGAACCTTATAGAAGATTCTTTATTCTTCTAAAGAATGTTCTTTTATGTTCCAAACAGTGTGGCGGAGAGTGACTGTGAGTTTAGAAGGTTCCAAAATGTTCACGAAGGTTCTCAAATGCTTTAGAAGATTCTAGAAAGACAAAGTTCAAGAAGGTTCTAAAAGGTTCCAAACAGAGTGGCGGAGTGTGTCGGTGAACCTAGAAGGTTCTAAAACATTCAATTAAGTTCTCGAATATTCTGGAAAGAGAACACTGTAGAAGATTTCCGAAAGATCTCGAACGTTCCAAACAGTGTGGCGGAGTGTGTCTGTGAGTCTAAAAGATTCCGGAATGTTTGGTAAAGCTCTAAAAATTTCTGAAAAGAAAACGTTCTAGAAGATTCCTAAAAGGTTATATATAAAAAACCTATAAGGTTCTAAACTGAGTGACGGAGTATGTCGGTGAGTCTAGAAGGTTCCAGAATGTTCATTAAGGTTCTCGAATGCTTTAGAAGGTTCTGGAAGAAGAAAGTTTAAAAAGGTTTTATAAGGTTCCAAACCATCATCGCTGAGTTCATCGGTGAGTCTAAAAGTTTCCAAAAGATTAAGAGAAGGTTCCATAATGCTCTAGAAAGTTCTGGATGGAGAAAGTTTCAGAAAGTTCTATAAGGTTCCAAACTGAGTTGCAGAATGTGTCAGCGAGTTTTAAAGGTTCCGGAAAGTTCTAGAGGGTTCGAGAATGCTCTAAAAAGTTCTGGAAGGAGAAAGTTCTACAAGCTATCAGAAAGATCTATAAGGTTTCAATCTGAGTGGGGGAGTACGTCGGTGGGTCTAGAGGTTCCAGAAAGAATTATAATGCTTTAGAAGATTCTGGAAAGGGAAAGTTCTAAAACATTCCAGGAAGTTCTATAAGATTTCAGAATGCTCTAGAAAGTTTTAGAAAGTTCTCTTAGAGTGTTATGATTGTGCGCTAAAATATCTGTTGACATTTTGGCAAAGCGAAGACGGTCCAGAAAGGCAATCTAATCACCGGTGCTGAAACCAGCAAAAAAGAGACATCAACACAATTCTATGCTTACCGAATTATGGTCCCGAGCGAAGCCGGGCCAACCAGCTAGTACATAATAAAATACATACAATGTTGGCACATCAAATAAGATAATAATGAAAAAACATCAAATATTGATACACCGATCTGAGGACTGTTATTATTGTTTATACAATCTCAATGCTTGTCTTATTTGCCTTAGATTGTGGAGAATACCTAATGAATCACCAGTTAGTAGCTTAAGAAACCTCAGAATTAACTTATTTATTGAAAATGTAAAAATTTACCTGTATTACATTCACTCACTTTATTACATAATATTGTCACGAAAAGGTAGAAACTGCATACAATTGAGGATTTCCCAACACTCTAGATATTTTAGTATAAATTGGAAAACCAGTAGAATACCAGAAGATTCGAGAGAAAACAAAACATAGCAGCGAACGAGAGCGCCAGTCATTGTTTGACTGTGAAAATCCACAGATAAATGAACGGGCAACCAAAACAAATACATATACTGCTAGCATCAAATATGTGGAGTACTCTAGAGTAACATACAGCGGGTAAAACAACCAGGGTTTTGCAAAAAAATATATATATTTTTGTAAATTTGCTATAGGTATCTATCTCCCTTCAATATTTTTTTATATTCAAGTGCTCATGATTTTTTCATAAAAAATCTTTAAAATTGCGTATAATATATATATTGTATATATATTGAGTATACTTAGTATCCTCCTAAAGAAGGGACCTTTGGTCTTGAAACATGTTGAGTGTTTAAAAATAAAATTAGTGGTTGAAACAAAGTTAGTTGTTTTAATTATATATAAACATATAAAATGTTACCACCAAGTGATGTTGCGTTTATTGAAGATGTTAAAAATTGTGGCTCTCAAGGAAACACTACAGTACGATGCAATATTCTTGCTAACCTACTTTTTAGATGTTTAGTCCGTTTTAAATTAAAAACAATATGTAATTGATTTTTTCTTTAACCATGTTATTTCAAAATGGTGTAAAAAAGCCCATGGAACACAAAAGAGAATCATGTGTACATGTAATTGTTTTTTGTGGAATATGTGTTTATTTATATATTATTTACTTTATGTAATTTCAATGTAATTCCATGTAAAATATTTTTTTATGTTATTGAAAATAGTAGTATATTTATAATTATATTTTTAAAATGTAAATATAAATATAATATATTTTTATATAATGTAAAAAATGTATGTAAATGAGGTCTTAAACAAGAATGGTATTATGGAAAGACTACAATATTCAATTTTTTTTAAATGTATTCACTACACAAAAAACATAAAATGGAAAATACTTTTTTTTTTTGTAAATAACTTACCATAATACTGGATAGGATGATTGTATGACTCGTAAGGTAACGGATCTTTAGAGCCATTTTTGGGTTTTTTAACTCGTGGTGATTGAAAACCTCCCACAAACCAGAAAGTTTCCTGCCTCGGCTCTATGTCGATCTGCAAAGAAGCACTTTTATTAATTTTTAATAACCACAGACCACCATGTGTAGATTAACGAAAAAATTTCGGAACACGGACTGCTTCTAAGGCTGGTTCAATATGTTTTTTTTTTCAATTCGTTTAAAAAAATTACTATACGCTTATAAATTTTAAACAATTATGAAAAGAACAAACGAACTTTTAACTCTTTAAAAAAAAATTTAACTCTTAAAAAAAAGAAAACTCTTAAAAAGTATAATATATTAGTAAATAAGTCACAGTTTATCACATAGAAAAACATCTGTATTTTTGCATATTTCAAGAAATCATTTTAAAAACTCAATATTTATTAAACAAATTTTTATTAATCAATTAGAAAAGACATACAGAAAAATCAAATTAACGTAAATATATTTTAACTGCTACTGAGATTATAATGTGTTTTCTTTAATAATAATTAATTAATAATACACAATATTTATTATTACAAAGATCTGAATGTTTCTATTACAGAAGTATCTGGTATTGGCATATTTGATGTTCACACTTGCAAAAGAAATCGAAACATTTTTTTCAATTTCGTCAAATTTCAAAAAAAAAATAATTATGTGAACTAAAATGTTATGATGCAAGTGGCTAAAAATTATTTAGAATTAAGTTTGGTCAAATCGTAGCGAAATTCGAATTATCGGGGTTCAAATTAGCGAGATTTTACTGTAATAAACAAATATTTAACCCGATTCAGGCCCCATCATAAACAACGTGGAAACGGAATTGGTTAAAAGGAAATTTTACCTGAGAGTCCATCAGATGCGGTAGGTTTGGTGATAGATGATTCGTGAGGATTCTATTTATCTGGTTTAATATGGATTTGGCCATCAAATCCTCTTCTTGTCTGGCATCACTCAGCTCCTTTGAAATATTAAATCTTCTCCTGAAAATACACAAAAAATAAAGTACTTGTTTAAAGCAGTTCGAACAAGATAATATGAGGGCTATTAGGAAAGTAAGCTCTGTTTGGCTATAAAAATGAAACCAGCATACATACAAATATTTTGTTATACACATCTAAAAGCAAAATATTTTTTTTATTTTTCCACACAGTCGCCATTTCAATTTAAGCACTTGTCATAGCATTTAACCCATTTTGAAATTCCTCCTTCATCAAATTCTGCTGCCTGAAAAAACATACCCAACTTGTCGCAGTATTTTGAAGATCTTCCATCATCAGTGAAATGCCAGGACACAAACTTCATGTGGGTGAATAGGTGGAAATCACTCGGAGCAAAGTCCAGGCTATACAGGGGATGGTCAAAAACGTCCCATTGAAACATGCTCAAAATATTTTGTGTTCACTGCGCACTGTCAGCATAGTCACGCAAAAATACGAAACCAGATTTCAGAGGAATCCAGGTTTGTTTGGGATGACTCTTGTTATTACTCAGATTAGTTTTTTCTACTTTCACTTTTGAAGTCTGACAGTAGACTCCAGAAGTGAAAGTCTACCACATTCCAGTTTCAAATTCAACAAGCAAAATGCCCCTAACATTTGGCAAGATTTTCTATTGCAGGTTTTGAGGCTATAACAAACTAACAATATGACACTTCCTCTCGCACTGCTGGAAGCACGCTGAAACACTCCGCGCACTGATGCTCAATGGCAATATTATATAATTGATTGTATGTATGGTTAATCATAGATTACAGATTGTATACTATAGATTATAGATTAAGATTAGTGATACAACGAATACTACTTTCACGAATACGAATATCAAGCAACATATTCGGCGAGTACGAATAATTCAACAAGGTAATAAATAATACACCACAATTCTCCTTTTACTAAGAGATTTAATAATTAAAATTTACCGCCGGCAAATTTTTGATCAAAAAGCACAACATTTGTAACTTCTCAGGCGTTAAGCGATTTTTTTTATCCATTTATACATTCTCAGCGGTCGAACATAATCTTTCTGAGGCCACAGTAGACGGCTTTAATGAAAAATACTTCTGGGCCAGTTTTTTACCATGTTATTAGATTTAATTTGAAATTATGTTATAAGAGTTAACACTTTTAAACACAACAGAAATAAAATGGAACGAACAATATGTATTACAAAACAAAAACTACATGAAATGAGCACCTAACCTTTTTAATAACCCAACAAAACTAGATGAAAGAACTCATGTTATGCTGTGAAACAAGTAACAATAGACAATATGAGAACACAACAAATCCATTCATTCAGTGTTAGGGGAATCCCCGATAATAGAGTGCGTAGGTGTGTTCAGATACACGGTGCACTGCCAAACCGCAATTTGTGTTGCGTTCAGTTATAAATAGTTCGTTTTTAATATTCATGATGATATTCGGCGAATACGAATGTTCGGTAAATATCTACTATTCGCCGAATACGAATATTCGTGTTCGTTGATCACTAATTAAGATGTATAATAGATTGTAGAATATAAAATGTAAAGTACTAGTTAATATACGGGGGTTTCATATAAACTAATTAAAGAAATAAATTAAATTAAATAGAAATTTATAAAGGTCATTGAAAAATTACCTGAAAGATGGAAAAGGTTATAGAAAATGGTGGAAATTATTTTATATTATATATACTAAAAACTTTAATAATTACTAAAATCACACAGTAGAAAACATACAAGGACATAAATATATTTCCACAAATGTGTCCTGTATCTTTTTATATTTGATAATTGCTTGTTAAGGGCATGTGTGGTTGAGACTTCTCTATCTAAAGACAGGACCATCTTCAAGTATCTGGTTTACGGTTCTCCTCTATTTATGGTGACATCAACACATACGTCTATTACCTTTATTACCATTCTTTCTTCGCTCGCTAGCTTTACATTAACACCCCACCAAAGCGACCCTTTTTCAATCCTACTTTTCAAACTGGGATCAACTTTACTATAATTTTATATGGCTAAACCAACCTTATTCCTTGATACTCAAACTGAATAGCATCTTCTATTTCAGGTCTCAATTGCTTAGCTATGTAGCTGGCTGCACTGTCGTACGAAAGATAAAAGTCAGGCAAAGTATTATTTCGGATAAAATGCGTCCTAGTGCAGTGTTGATTAAAATGCAGTGTGTGCAGAGGTACACAATGTTCCCTCATTATGATGGACTTCCAGCCGTAGTACAAGGGCATGTTGATTTTAAAGATTTTTTCCTCTACAGTTTTCAACGCTTTTATTTCATTATACCAAGCGATATTAGAACGTTCTTTTTCAGCTTTTTTTGAGATATCTAATATTGGTGGGTAAACCGGTTGACTCGTATACTCCCCTACATTTTTCGTTTCTGTACTTATGGACTTGTAAAAACATGATATTCTTGGTTTCAAAACTCGGTGAAGACGCACAATTGACATTTTCCCATATAAAATATTTTATAAGTACGGTTTTTTGTCAGTTGCAGGTTTTTCTAGGTTATTTTTATACGCGGAATAAAACTGACAATTCGCGAAGAGAAATACCACAGAATATAGACCAAAATAGAATGGCAACTGTTATTTGCAAAGTGACATCTTGCGACTATGGGAGATATTATTATTTATTTATATATTTGTCCTTTTTTTCTTTATTTATTTATTTATTTATTTCAATTAAATGAATATTTAGACCGTATTCTGAAAATAGCAATATTGCTATTTCTGAATCTTGACAGTTATTGTATAACATTATAATGCTGTTAATTTTAACGTTTTAAGTTTGACAGGTTTGAAATTAACGAATTCAAATAATCAGATAAGCTCTAAAACGTAAACAAACGCTAAGTTATTCACATATTATGAATAACTTATTTTACTTTCGTTTATTTACGTTTTAGAGCTTTCTGATTGATTGAATTCATTAATTTCAAATCTGTCAAACTTAAAATGTCAAAATTAACTGCATTACAATGTTATAAAATAACTGTCAAGATACAGAAATAGCAATATTACAATTTTCAGAACACGGCTGTTTGTTTCTGAAAATGAAAATAAGGTTTAACAATAAAAGATGGTACATTTAATTAAAAATGTATTATCCACCAATTCTATAATAAGAGTCAGAAAAAGAATTGGCAAAGAAAACTGACAATTATTTTTAAATTCGTCAATATTGTTACAGCATATTTTTTAAATTTTACACACTACCTCTCTGTAAAAGAAAAATCTCATGTTTAGAGAAGGAATATGTTTACATAATGAACATAATTTCAGATTAAAATAGATGATTTTGTTTTAAAAACAATGTTCATATTTAAAATTCATTCAATTCAAAAACATAGAATTAATATTTTTTAAAATACCAAAACTCGCAAAGAAAATAAAAATTCAATATTATATATTTTGTAATTATTAATATTTTAGAAAATAAAATGTAACATTGATCAGTAAATAATTTACACCACAAGCTACCATTTTAATAGATAAAGGAAATCAATGATTTGTGATGATTATACAAAATAAGATTACACTTCGTATTCATGTGGTAGTCAATTTTCATTGCCTGTTAATATTATTACTAATATTATTTAAGTGATGTGATAAAAAATGTAACATTCAAATAATATATTTTTTAGATTCAGAATGATTGTTTTAAGTACAAATATACATTGGAAAAATTCAACAAATATTGATTTAAAAAAAACATTGCAATAAATTCCTACCCAATTCGATGTAAAATATTTGGGAGCAATTATAAATCATAAACTAAACTTTACATTGAACACAAAATATGTAACAAAAAATAGCAAAATGAATTTCACCCTTGGAAAGAATCAGAAGAGATCAAAACAGAATTGTGCAAAAATATATTATATAACGCAATAATTGTCCCCCACATCAACTACTGCGGCAGTATACTATTTCTGGGTTGAAGAAGAATTGAAAAAATAACAATACTCGAAAAGAAAGCATTAAGAATTATACTAAAAATAAATCAATACACAAGAATTAAAGTGGTGCTAGAAAGTTTACCAATAATAGACAAATAATTAAATTTAATTCTATTTCTACTTATGTATAAAATTAATAATGGATACAACATCTTTGAAGTATTAAGAAAAAACAAACACAAACATGACCACTGCACAAGAGAAGATGAAAAGATTACATTAAAAAAAAATCACAAATTTTAATCATGCACAGTGCTATATATAAAACTACTACTACAACGAAACTATACATAAAACTACCAGGGACATTAGAGATGTAAATAATATAACAACTTTAAGAGGAAACTAAAAAAATATGTGATACTTTAGTTAGAATAAAATTTTAAATAATTATATGTAATGCTGTATATATAAAGAAATATAAAATTATTATATTTCCTATTTAAAGAATAAATTTTTAAAATAATAAAAAAAGGTTAGGAATATCATCTAAATGATCAAAAGTGTGAAGATATTATAAACAGAGTACATTCTAATGGGTTGACAGTATTTTCAACGATTCTTACATACATATACATTACACATACATAATAATTATTCTGGATACACAACAAAAAAATATTCTTTTCAATTGTCATTTTACACTTCAATGTTCAGAATAATTATTTTCAATTAAATAAGCGTATACAAGAACAGATATCAATAAGACATCATTTACAATGCATTGCAAATAATATAACCGGTCAGTAAGATCAAGCGGTTTGAAACAAAAAAAGTAGAACAAATGATTTAATATTTTTTATGCTTATAGCGTTAAAAACCACACATATTTTTTTTAAACGTCTAATGATTTCGATACTGTATTATATCTTCATCAGGACTATCGGACAATAACTTCCATAAGTTTAATTTGTAAGGAAAAAAGGCAAACAGTGTTAATGATCGCAAAATTATACGGCTTTCTCAAAATTCACAAAGGAAACAGCCACATCAGATCAGCAGTATCCCAATGTAATGCAATTCCCCAACATTCAAAATAACTTCAATCATTACAAAAATATTAAATAACTCCAACGTATTTAAACCAAAGTATACAATTAAAATTTCATTTAGTCAATACCTTAAAAGATATTGAATGAAAAGTTAGTATCATTTGATATTGCAAGATCATTCATTAATGTTCCCATTCAGGAAAGCAAAACACTAATTTTAGATATACTAAAAACACCAGATTTGTCGGAAGGTCTAAGTGATTTATCTCTTTTATAAAACCTTGTCTCAATCAAAATATAATAAAATAGTTATATTATGCTGTACCCATTGATAAACCTTATAAGCAAATATAAGGTTTATCGATGGGTGCATGTGAGGCAATCCAAATCCTTGCAATATTCAAAAAATTCTAAAACAAATAATTGAAAATCAATTTGATAAAGAAATTTATAACATCTAACGCCGATATCTCAAAACTGCATTTTTCACTTAATACACTAAAGTACTTATGGTTCGATATTATTATGCACATTATTTTTACATTTCTAATAATATTTTACAAAGTCCACTGTCTGTGAAGCCTCTTTGTCGATGCTTACATCTGCATGGATTTTTAAGAATGCTGCTATAGTCCGTCTAACTTATCTGATGAATGGCCAAATTTGGAACTAACGACGCCATATGGGATTATTTACAGCTGACAGACCTTTGACAGACTTTGTTTACGGGGGGGTTCACGACTGTTTCGATAGTTTTTTTAAGAAAATTTTAGATTGTCACCATGCCAAAAACCATTAAAAGCGGTGTTCGGGAAATAATCTTGAAAATGCACATGTTTTTTGAATAGGAACAACGTCTAAAAGCCCTAATTATACCGTTTGATTTTGTTCATAGACTTATTGCCGCCACTTCAGGTTAGTGCTGCCATGCAGTTATAATGATTTTCCCATACTTAGATTTTTATTTTACTATTATACAATTTCTTCAGGTATTTCTGAATCGGCAATTTACAAAATAGTTAAAGAAGGTAAAGCGGCCGTGAAAATGGGCATTAAAATATCTAAACCCGGAAAAAAAGAACAAGGATAAGTGGAAAAATTGATTTAGAAGCCGTAAGATGAGAAAAGTTTTAGAACATATTTTATTCGATAATTTTTTACATATAATTTTTATTATTTATACTTTTTATTACATAATTCATTAACGAGTTCATTTGTATAAACATCTTTTTTTCAAAAATAAACTTTTTTATTTATGCACATTAAAGACTGGTTGCATCAACTAACTTTATAGCAATAGTTCATTTAAAGCATAGATTTTTACGAGAGCGAGTTGTTTGATCGGTGGAAAATGCAAAATATCTATGCTTTGAACGAAAGATTACTATAAACCAAGTTAATACAACGGCCCTAAACCGATTGATATCCTTAGGTGTTACTGAGTTAAACATGGTGGTCATGATCATTAGGTATGAGACCGAATAAAACCGGCACCACACTGCGCGGATCTTCCGCCGCGTCTCTTCTGTCGTGGAACATCGCTACATTTCTTTCCATACAATATGCGCTTATTAAACACACTACGCGGATGATCGGTCGATCTATTTGCTTTGCCGATTTGGCGCAACGTAAAAAACGCGGCGGAAAATCTGTGTAATGTGGCGCCGGCCTAAAAGAATTATTATTATTTGTTTTTTTTAACTGAAAATTGTATTTTTCTTTGATTTTGAAAAAACGCCATTTTGTGACGTGTATTTTACGAATGTATATTTTGATAAATTTATTTGTACGTTAATTTACATTTTTTGTTTTTTATCGTGTCGTTTACTGCTTTATAACGTGTTTAAGAAAAAACGAATTTGCATAAATTTCCCTACAATTGAGATAATTTTTAGACTATGGGCAGTACCACAACGATTGGGACGCCCTCCTTTATTCTCCAGATAAGTTGGACGGACTATATCAATCAATTCTGAGTTCTGAATCTGAATGTGATCTGAATCATATTCTGTGATCTGAATGTCTATATTCTGTGATCTGAATTGATCTGAATCTTCTTTTATGTCATAATAATAAAATTATTATATATTATTTTTTATATTATGGTGCAGTACTGAGTCAATTTGTAATATTTCTTTGATAAACTTCTTATCTATTTGTGGTTAAACAAAATTATAATCCAGGGTTTACCATAAATGTAGCGATCAGCTACGATTGTATTTGAAAATGGAACCAAATTTAAAAAACTATTTTTCAAGTATTTGTGGATTATGCGGAGACACAAAAAAATTAAACGACTTAACTAAGAGTGATTTTGCCTATGTTTTGTGTAAGTTTCAGTGGATTACGAGAAGAAAGGTATTTTTGAAATGGATTTTCTGATTTGACTGTTTTTGTAAGAGAATTTTAAAAGTATGATTTAGTACTATAACTATGAGTTATAATAAAATGTAATAGACAGTATAAGCAGCAGTAAGTAAGTACTTAAGCCTTATTCAGTTCTCTTCTATTTTTCTATCAAATCTCAGTTGTCAGCTAGACTGCAGACGCCGTGAATATTTCATAAATATATTTATTTATGGTATTTAGTACATTGGTAGGTATTCTGATATTTTTAATCCGAGTTGTGACTTCTAAAGGAAGATAGTTGAAATGTTTTTGATTTGGGTTTAGTGGTGTTGTATTGAGCTGGTAAGGTCTGTTCAGTTTATGAAAACCACTTGCTTTAGTGTGAGTGGTACCCTCTGTAACACATACATTGTGTTTTTTTTTTTTTTATCTTAAATAATATAATGATTTGTATTTAATAAAATTTAAAAAAAGGAGTATATAGAGATATTTGTTTTTTAAAGCTGGTTCCATTTTCCACTTCAGTATCACGCTGACGGGCAAATGGTCGTTTCTTTGTTTAAAGATACGGTGACCACAAAATTGCGAATATGTCTAAGTTAGGAAAGGGAAATCGCTTTCAGGCCAACCAAAGTACATAAGTCTCTACACAAAAAACATAAGTATCTAGGAGAAATAAAACCAGCAATTTGGTAATTATTAACTACTATCCGTAAACCTGTGAAATGAAACAGGACATAATAATTAATAACGACCCTTGTGTGTAACCTGAACCGTACGCTGATTGACGTGTCACACTCGAGCACCCAGACCTCATTAGTGGCTAATCATCATTGTTGTAATTCTAGCCTAATTCCAGCGAGTTACGAACGGACAGACATTTGAAATTAGTATAGTTGATGATTTGTCGTGTCATTTTTTGAGGTAATCGAGGTTACAAACAAATCAAGGTTTTGTGGTAACCAAGGTTACAAACAAAAAATAATCCTAACATAATATACGATATATATACATTCAGCGGCAATTATAATTGTCAATTTTTTTATACACTGCACATATTACATAAATTATTTTCATTTTATTTAATAAAAAATTTGAAATCATACCAATTTTGAAAACGGAATGAGATATTGGTTTCTAGTTACAGTTATGGATAGAAATTCAAAACTATTATTATTTCAGGATTTAAAAAATTAAATATGGTTTTTATAATATATTATATATATATATTTATAATATATATATATATATATATATATATATATGCCATAATGCCAGTAGCTTTCATAAAATGAACAGACTACTGCATTTTGGATTGAACTTGATTAGACAGTTCTTGGTACAGTTGCCGGCAAACTTCTTGAAATTTTTTGGCGTAGTGGCGGAATGCGCAGAAGACAAAATTTGGGTCTCTTTGGTGGAATGGTACATGCGCTAACTTCCCCCCACCGTAAAATTTCAAGATGTTTTCCGGCTACTGTACAAGAAGTTCTTACTCAAAAGAGAAGCGTATTCAAAAGTATTTTTTTATTTTATATTTCATATACCTGAACCTTATTTGTATTATATGTCTATATAATTTTTTTATTTTTTATTCTGCGATAAGAACATACAAGAAATCATTTCATAAAATGAACTAAATTATTGTATAATATTTAGAATTTTTTTATCCTGTCTTGATTACAAATGTATTATATATATTTTTTAATTGCAAATTTAGTGATAACTAATTATAAAGGATGAAATTATAAACTTTGTATTATACTTCTGAACTAGAATTCAAATTAATTAAAAGTCAATCTCTAACCAGACCAGCATTACTATTTTAAAATTTTTGATTTATTTCTTATTTTTATAACTCTTCGATAAGTTTAATGCACATGCGGAAAATCTTTCAAAGCTTAAAGATCCTTTGTAAATTTGACCATTATTATTGTACATTTGACTCTTGGAGTTACATTAAATTTACAAATTGGTCATTTGTATCAATAATTTGAGTGTATTTGGTATTAAAAAGAATAAATCTTATATTGTTGAATTTTGCATCAAAATTTAAAGAACTACAAGTATGATCATCTCTTAATTATTCTGCAATGGGTTTTTAAATTCTACAAAATTTTTGAGGATCCCGAAATTAAGGAAATCGTACCCATCTAACATTTTTTGTTAATTTGACACTAGGACAAATTGAGTCTGGTTTGATTATTCTAACATCTGGCCATTCAATAAATGTTTCACAATAAATTTGTGTACAATTTCGTTGTTTCAGGAAATCGATAATATCAAAATTAGAACTGCTTGTGAAAATTGCTTACAAAAAATGCATTTATTGATTGAAAATGTAGCAGAAATCTGGGAAACATACATTTGTACACAGGACATGTTGAAATGTTACAGTGAATCTTCATTTACTACAGATTGGGAGAACTTTCAGAAATTAAGAGCCAAATCAAATCATGGCATTAATAAAGGTCTCAAAATAAAAGAAATAAAACAGAACTATGGTGAGTTTTATATATATTTATTGTTTTCTAAATATTACATTTTTTTAAAAATAAGGGTCATTATTAAAAATAATAAAATTAATGATCACATTAAAAAAACATATGTAATATAATAGAAAAGTGTAAATCTCACCGAACCACAATAGTACAAATATGAGTAGTACAAATATTTATCCCATATTCTTAATTCAGTTGTCAAAATATTATTTATATTTTTATCCGTCGTAATATTATACTACTTACATATAAATATTTGATTAATTTCTCAAAATATTTATCAAATTGTGTTTACTAAATTTAAAATGAAAATTTCTCCCTGTCAAAGTTAATTAATCCTTGAAGGCTATAGTTAGTCGTTTCGACTAACACTGCTTTTGAACTACGGCGACTAACAACACGGCATGGAACCTTTATTGATTTCTCTTTAGAACTATTGAGTGTATCGCGTTGATTCTCCGTGTCAACTGAGTCACCGAATGGTCATGTAGAATGCGACCACTATAAATTGGCGTGCGAGGGAGGGCGTCCCTGTCGCCTAACAGAAGTTGCCATGGTGTAAATTTATTACACAATATATAATGTACAGAATGTCCAGTGACCGGTGTCGTAGCCTTTAACAGAAATTTGGTCAGGCAGCACTAAAGAAACCAAGCCGTAATGGCAGCCGTTCTATCTGTCAAACTGTCAGACGATAATATCGGTCCATTATTTGCTTTTTCAGCTTTGCAAAATTTTAATACTTCATTGGCAATTGTTCTTGCACCATCCCGGACTGTTTAGGATGTTTTGGACATAATAATTCAGTGTATATTGGTAATCAAGATGTCACAGCTCCCGTGCAAATACAAAATTGTACTGAATGACAGGGCGAGGGGTTACCGCCGGGTGTGGGCGGGGCGGGTTTTAGTTCCAAAGTCGCCGCACGCCAAGTTATTGTGGTCAAGCAATAGGTAAGAGAGAAGATGATTGAGAGAATACTGAACGAGGAAGAATACCAAAATGATTGTGAAGAGCAATCTGAAGCTGGTGAGATTGAGGACTACTTCGAGGTAGAAGAGGACTGTAAAGTGGACAAAAAAGACCCACCATAAGAAAACATGTGAATTCACAATTTCTTCTTCAACCAACAATGGGTCTGTTAGCATTTCTATTTATCAGTTTTTTCTATCACCCATTTTAGATAATGAAGCTCGAATACCATTCGATCAGACAATAGTCCGTGGTAAAAATAGTAATGTTGTTGTAATATTAGGCCCTTACATATGAAATTGGCGTTTTGCCATACTGGCAAATTTGATCTCAAATATCTTCTCTTTGGTTAGGAATTCCAAATCCAAATTTATACAGCTATTTACTCATGTATTTGTGTATTGAAAATTATAACTCATTTGTTTATTCCTCAATTGTTTTTTTCTTTGCGTCACTCAGTTTACAAAATGAAAAACTTGAAATATCGCGTTATTTACGAGTACGAGTTCCACCGTGGCACCAGTGCTGCAGAAACGGCTCGAAGGATTAATGATGTGTATGGCGACGGTGCCACAAAAGAAAACACAGTGCGTTTTTGGTTCCAACGTTTTCGTTCTGGAAATTTTGACCTGCAGAACAAGCCCCGTGGACGGCCGGAGACCAAAGTTGATAATGAAGAATTGAAGGCTATTGTGGAAGCGGATCCATCGCAAACCACATCCGAGTTAGCTGCAGGCTGCGGTGTTAGTGATAAAACTGTTTTAATCCACTTGAAGCAAATTGGTAAGGTGAAAAAGCTTGAAAGGTGGGTAACTCACGAATTGAGTGAAGCAAATCAACAAACGCGCGTTGACTGCTGCGTTGCATTACTCAACCGGCACAATAATGAAGGGATTTTAAATCGAATCATTAACTGTGATGAAAAGTGGATCCTGTACGATAATCGGAAGCGCTCATCGCAATGGCTGAACCCTGCCGAACCAGCCAAACCATGCCCCAAGCGAAAATTGACTCCAAAAAAGTTACTTGTGAGCGTTTGGTGGACTAGTGCTGGTGTCGTTCACTACAGCTTTCTTAAATCTGGCCAGACGATTACGGCAGATGTCTATTGTCAGCAACTGCAAACCATGATGGAAAAGCTAGCTGCTAAACAACCGAGGCTAGTTAATCGCTCTAGGCCAATGCTGCTTCATGATAACGCTAGACCACACACTGCACAACAGACGGCTACCAAATTAGAGGAGCTTCAATTGGAATGTCTAAGACATCCACCGTACTCTCCGGACCTTGCTCCAACAGATTACCATTTTTTCGAAATTTGGATAACTTCTTGCAAAGGAAAAAATTCAACTCCGATGGGGCAGTCCAAACCGCCTTCAAAGATTTTATTGATTCCCGTCCAAATGTTTTTTTTAGTAAAGGTATCGATGAACTACCTATGAGATGGCAAAAGTGCATAGATAGCAATGGTACATACTTTGATTAAATAAATATATTATAATAAAAAAAAAACGGTTTTATGTTCCTCCCATACTAAACGCCAATTTCATATGTAAGGACCTAATATATAATAGTAAATCTACTAAAAATACTACAATAATCAGAATAACTAACCACCATAAATATTGTTACCATAAGTATTAAACAAAAATGTCCTACGCGTCACGCTAGAGGAGTAACGGATCGATTGACATGTTTTGAAATTTGTATTGCTGATGAGGTATTAAATGAAATATGTAGTCAAATGCCGAAATTATAATTAAATAATAAAACTATAATAATCTTTAATACGCAGAGTGATAAAAATGTTGAAAAGAGAAGAATTTGTGCCTTTTGTAATTACACCGCGAGGGTGGAGGCCGAACTCATAGTTCGGTTCACAGCTGAATTAGACTTCAGCGAAACATCAAGATTCGCTTCTCAGTGAAATAAACGGTTCCTATAAAATATCTATTTTATTAACACATAAAGATGTCAAAAAAATTTGCAGGGAACACAAAGTAGAAATGTGTCTTAATTTTACCGAATATTTATATTTTATTCCTGTTTTAGTAATTACTATTTATGATTAATTAAGTTTAAAATAATAAGAATATTATTTTTATATCATTACTTATTTTAAAAGTATGGGAATGGGAATGTCTGATGTTTCGCAGGAAACCCGTTTGCACGGCATGGGTCTAAATCGTGCAATCCGAGATGATGAAGGTGTTTTCATAATTATCAAATAAAACAAAGCTAAACAAACCTTTCAAATATAAAATAAAAATTAAAACTGCATTTTTTCTTATTTTTCCTGTTGAAAAAAATAATATATTTCTAAATTTTAAAAGTGGTAATTTAAGAATTGTTTGAAAACTGGGAATCGCTGTCCACATATGGCAGAATATGTTTGTTAAAAATCTATTTGACCATGGTCAAAATCATCTTGCATCGGTCGGCAAACATCTTGAACAATTTTCGGCGTAGTGGGGGAAAGTTTGCGCATGTACACTTCATACTATCTCACCCCCGAGACCCAAAATTTGTCTTCTGCGCAGTTAAGCCATCGTTCAAGATGTTTGCCGGCTATTATATTAACATTATTCTACCAACATGACAAAAAATTCAACTCCATAAATTTCTTGCAATCAAAATTTAAAGATGAATGAATGAATCTAGGTACGAGGTACACCTAACCTCGATTTACTTCTAAAGAGGAAAGTGAAGAGAAATGAAAAGTAATTTATTTCGTAAACGGCAGCATATTTTTCGACAACTTGCAAATACTCTCTAATTTTCATCAAATCTGAATTGCTAATTGGTCCAGGAAATCAACTAAGTTAAGTTTTTAATGCGCTATGTATTAACTTTTTTCACTTAATTATAGATGGGATTGTAAATCTTGTTTTAAAAAAAGAGATTGAAGCAAGCATAAGCGTAGAAGGCTGCACTGATTTAGAATGGCTACTGGAGACAGAATCTTCAGATGATAAAACAATTTCATTTAAAGACACAAAAACCAAGAAAGATACTGAGCAGGAAATTAGCATAACAAGGTATGCCTTTTAAAACACTGAATTATATGATAATTTAACACATGTTATATATGCACATGCATCCGGACTCCAAAACAATTTTCATTTTCATTGTCTCGTTATTTATCTATTAAAATGTTTGTAAAATTAAAAAATGTATTGTCTTAACCATTTTTTAGAACCAATAACCGAGGCCTCACATACACCAGCAACTCCTCAAACTTTATAATCAAGCAGCCGAGAGGTGTTTTTGAGTGTACAGTCTGTAATGCAGATTTCTCTCATCGTTTTAAAGCCGAGCACCATGTGAGATCACAACACACTAAAGAAAAGCCATTTGCTTGTACAATGTGTTCCAAAAGCTTCATGGCCGCCTACAATCTTAACAGGCATATTTCTTGTGTGCACGAGAAGGGAAAATTTATTTGCGAGGTGAGATCTACATTCTTATGTTTGATTCAATGTAGCCTGAAGATTAGTTATGTCCGACTACTGGATATGTTATACACTTGTGGTGTTTTTAATACATAAAATCAACACTGTACATAGAAAAGTTAATACATATTATTTAACTCTGGCTTTCAGATTTAATAACTTTCATCAACTTTAATATGTATCTTAATCGATTTCATATGTTGCGTAATAAACAATAGTCTTTTCTGATAGTTTAGAAAAAACAAAAAAATAGCAATATGTATTGCTATTTCTGTATCTTGACAGTTATTGTATAACATTGTACTTAATAATTATGTCAGAACACAGCTAAAGAACCTGAAAAGTTGAATACATATTTGAAAAAATATATATACATATTATTTTATTAAATGAATACATTTTTTTTAAATAGAAATGTGGTCAACGATTCCAAAAAAGATATATTCTGAATGCACATGAACGAAGTCATGACGGACCTCCAACAGTAGCTTGCCCATTTAATAAATGTACCAAGAAGTTCTATGCCGATTTTTTATTAAAAATGCATATAACCAACAGCCATACAGGTAATTTTTTATTTGCACATCATGACATCATCAATGTATTGGAAAATATTTATAAACCATTTAATATAATAAATCATTTGTCATATCGTTGTAACATATTTGTGATGTACATAATTTTAAATAATCATAATATTTTGTGAAACAAAATGAAATCATTAAAATAATTTTTAAAAAAGGGGAGAAGAGGGTATGGAAGAAATGGTGGGCATAGTCATGATGTAAAGGATTCTTAAACCAAGTAACAACGGGTCTTAAGCCCTGTGTAAACTCATCCTTGCTCTGCATGACCCGGATTTGGGGACCGTAGGAATTTGGGGACTCTGGCCTCAATCTGGTTTATTCTCAAATTAGTTCTGTTGATCCACCCTAAAACTGCGCAAGGCTTTAAAAATTATTTTGAATTACAAATTGCCGGGGTTTTCTAGTTAATGGGGTTTTACTGTAGTTTCTTGACATTGCCAGAGTATGTTAAAAATCAGTATGTTATGATCATAAATAAACTTCGGAACTTAATTTTAATTGAAACCTTTAAAAATTATTTTAGGATTGACATTTGTGTGCGAGCAATGCGGGAAAGCATTTCGAACAAAAATTCGCCTCACAAATCACCTCCAGAGACACGGCGAAAAGACCATCAAGTGTCCCCTATGTCCTAAAATGTTTTATATCACTACTGATAGACTGCTCCACATGAAATACCATAAGGAAGACATGCCATGGAGGTGTCGAAAGTGCCACATGCATTTTAAAACAACGCGCGGCCTTCAAAACCATCTCTCTGTAACACATGGTGAAAAAGTTAGCAAAGTTGACCTGTACAAACAAAATACTGTAAAATAAATAAAATATTTTCTGAACATTATACAGTTTTTTATTGTGTAATTATTTTTTTTTAGGTCTATTAATCCCTAAACTTTTATGCTATTCAGAATCTTCTTCACAGAGTTTTTTTTATTTTATGTTTGTCTTATTTGATGTTATTTTATAATTTAAGTACATGTGATAAAAGTATGTAACATGAAATATCTTTAAACATGACCAAGTTCATTTCGCATTAAAATTTAGAAATCTCTGCACAACCATCTCTCAAATGCTATCTCAGGTGCCCAGATGCAAGAAAAAATTAATCTAAATATCAAATCAAAATTAATCAACGAAGAAAAATAATAGTTTAGGTCAGGGGTCGGAAAATTTTTAAGATGCAAGATACAAATAGTACAATGACATTGTTCCGCACAGAACAGGCAACAAAGGTGCGGTCCGCTGATTCCGCTTCAGAAGCCTTCGGGATGTCTCACACAGCACGGGCGCACCGTGTGAGCAGCTGGAAAAAGAGCGATATTAGTACACGGGAATGTGCACCAGAGGCGACAGCAAAAGAATTTGCTTCGAGCAAAATGTCTAAACTCGACGAGGTCGTCAAGAATAATCGTCTTAAAAAAGACGGTTGAACTGCGATGAAATACTTAGCTTGGCAAAATCAGCGCCAGCGGTCAGCACTCCGCAGAAGCAGTAGGTACCGAGCGTGAATGTCCGCTCAGTGTCAGCACACCGCAAGGCGATCGCCGCCGATATCAAGTACCGGGCGTGAAGCGAGAGCGTTCGGCGTTAGCAGGCAGCAACGGCAGATCTCGATGACGTAGTTCGGCTCGAGCTCGAGAGCGGGCGACGTCAGTAGGCAGCAAAATCGTAGGAGGTAGTCGGGTAAGTAAATGAAACACACGTGAAGGGTTTGCCACGGCGTTTTAAACCAGACTGAGGCCGGTCCGCCTTGAATGCGATATTTATACCCTCGGCCGGGACCAGGAGGCCCCGGCCTCGAAGCCAATTAAAACAAGTTACAGTTTGCATACAAATGGCGCGTTTCGGCCGCTTATTTCTACTACATATATTACAGTTTTTTAATTATTAAATTAAACGCACCTCCCCCGGAGGATTTACATATATGTCATTACATGGGCTGCGTCTCAATAAACAGCCTGACATATTGCGTGGCAACCTTGAGACATTATTAAAGCAACAGTTAAAATATATCTCATTTTCTGGCCCGGTGGGCTATGAAATTTCAACAATTAAATCTCTTAAAAATCCAAATTAACTTTTAGGTTTAGTTTTTTGTGTCTATTATATAGAGTGCGTCGCAGCGCATCTGTTGATATATCACACTTTATTGTAAGTCGCAGCTTACTATAGTTATGAATTTTTAAACTTTTCAACAAAAAACTAATTTTGTAATTTATTCAAAATTATTTGCACATATGAGTGTGTATATTCTCCAGATAGGTCTTGATCCACTGATCATTATACAAAAAGAATTACCAAAATCGGACACTTCTGACGGAAGTTATTCCGGTTTGTGTGTTTTCATGAGCATTTGTTTCTTTTGCATATATTTCTTTTGATTACTTTTAATACTTCTCTTCTATGTTATATGATTTTACTATTTCTCTTTTGTTTTATATAATATTTTTAATGTGTGTATTTTCTTTTATATGGAATGTGTGGGATTGCACGAACCTCCCCATATTCTGGAATAAAGCTATATTATTATTATTATTATTTGTATGGAAAAAACCCAGCCCAGTATGTCGCTCATAAGCGGCGGCTGGTTTTGTGTTGGTGGTGTCAGACTTATGTTTCCATATTAATGTGATTGTGATTCACTCATTAATAATGTATTTGAAAAAGTATTTAGATTTTTTCCTTGCCATAAAAAATGTATGTTTTTTACCAATGATCTGTTGGCAATCTGTTATGCCATACAGTCAATCATTTATTGTGTCATCTGTAGACAACTTTTTATGTCTTACAGCGTCTGTGCATGTGTGTGACTCTACTACTTAATTTTTATAAGTGTTGAGACAACTTTAATGTTGCTTATCTGGCAAATATGATGATAATAGGGTACAAAATGCGCCTTGTGCGCAAATAAAAACATCTCCCGCCCGCTCTTTTTATTAAAACAATGAAAATGCGGTATTTTATTACATAGAATTGTGATTCAGTTCCATCTGAAATCAAAAAACCATTAATTTCCATCATATTAGAGAGCTCTGAAATGTTAAAAAATCTGAACATTAATATTTTCATGTAATATTTTCAGTAAAAACATACACATTTCAGATCATGCACTCTAACGCATTTCCATTGTCATCAGCGGGATGCGATCTCATGGAGCTGAGGCTCCGCATTCGCTCATCCCCTCTCCCGGGTGCCGCCGCTTGACGCCGAGACACATATAAGGACAACCACCGCAGCCGAGAACTCGCGCGCTGTCCTCGGCACGGTACCCATCCCCAACCGGGTCCCGGCGATCGGCGTTGGCCCTGAAAGGGGCCTTTGCTCTGCTTCATTCACATCAGAAATTTCTACCATTTATATGACGTGATTACGTCAACTACAGAGCTCGAAAGTTCGGTTGCCTGACGGTAGGCGCAGGCTTTGTCCTGTCCGTAACAGACATGACAGTTTTTCAAGAATCATAGGTAAGTATTAGTGATTGTCAAATCATTATTTTAACCGGGCACTCACGGTACTGATATCAGAGATTTGAAATCGATGATTAGTAACAGATATAACTGTTCATAGCTGGTAGTTTTTAATTCTATACATTACTGAATTCTCATAGATCATTCGTATTCTTACTTCGCTCTATAAAATTCAATCTCTAACTGCTCGCAGAAATATTTGGAGTCGAAGATGACGAGTCTGAATGGCTATTGCAAGTTTCAAAAATAAGAATATTACAAGTGCTAAAGTCATTATGTCTGTAGATCTTTCATAGCAGCTGTAAAGTAGGTAGCTATCACTAAAGACCATAAGCAGGTAGAGAAGTGGTATTTTTATGCTACTTTATTTTTAAAGGAACTTTCTTATTTTACCAAATGAAATTGTTTAAAAATAGCTACAAATTGTCATCTTCAAATGTTGAAAATGAAAATATAGGCATTGTGCGAAGCTTGTATAATTTTGTTTTAATCTAACATGTATTTTATGTAAATAAACTATTTTCTCAAAAAATATAAAAGTGACCACAAAAAATATTGCATAGTACCGGATAAGCCAGATAAATGTAGTACTTGTTTCAGGAATAAGTAAATCTTAACCCTTGACTCCCAGCATGCTATTATATCAGTTCTCGCAGCATTCAAAAACATTTGTTCACATTTTTTATCCAAATTAAATTAAAATATTAATTTAAAAATCATGCGGCAACTCAATAAATATTAAAATTATGGCTTTCATTTTAAAAAAAGTTAATAAAATGCTAACTAAAATTGACTATATTGAACATAATAAATAAAATTCTACATCCACATTAAAGTTTTTGAAAACAGCTCAATGATTAATTATACTTATATATATAATATGCTTTTATTAGTATTTTTAAATGATAAATATTGTGTATTCTTGAAAATGACATTGTAGAAAACCTAGGGTATATCAGTCCATAAGCAAAAGAAGATAAGAATAAAATAATACAACCTTTGACAGTATTTGGGGAAGATAAAGTATTTTAATTATTATATTTATTTTCAAATATTTTTTGTACATTATTATAGAAAATATATTTTTTTAATTAAATTTTTATTATACAAAATCAATGTTAGTGCAGGGATTTGTATAATTTTTGATAGAACTAATTTCTTGAGATTTTTTAAATAAAAATATCAAATATAAATTGTACACTATAAAGTACATTATTAAGTTTCTCATTATATTTGTAGATTTTCACCAGAAATTTTTGTCCTAATTTTTTTTTACTTCAATATTTCGGGTTGAGTGGGTGTGGTTGTAAGTTGAGAGTGTTCTCAATGCTTTATTTATTATTCACGAGTCCCTAATAGTGTTTTTTATGTACACTCCAAGCTGATGATTCAGACGTAGTGGCTGCGTTCTTGGCGTTTTCATTCTATTATCCGTGGTCAGTTACCCAGTACACGAGTAGAGGTGACGTCACGGCGTAGAATCCTGACGTGCAGCGAGACATTGGTATCTCGAATGCTGTATATGGAGAGCTGCTGATTATGATGAGGTAGAGGCTTCTTGAAAATCCGGACCTAGTGGCTGTGTAGCTCTGCTTTGTCGTTCTGTTGTCTGTTGGCACTCGAGTAGAGGTAAAATCACGGCGTAGATTCTGATGTACAGCGGGACGTTGTTGTAATGTTGGCGGAGATCAGTTCTCACCTAGTACTAACCTCCACCGGCGTGGGTCCTTACGCGCAGCGAAAAGTCGTGCTGTGTCAGAGGACTGCATACCCTGCTTGAAACAGGCAGGTGTTTTATACTTCGTTGATTCTTTGTTGCTTAGGAAGCGTCTCATCAGTGAATCTGTTTTTTGAAGATGTAGATACTCGTGATTCAATTAAATTCACGCTTCGTCATTGTTTTGTCGTCTGGGAACCGCCCTAATCAGCAGAAGTTGTTGCCTCGTGTAACTAGTCAGCGGTCACTGACGATTCAATCAGCTTCACTCTTTGTCATCATTCTTTGTATCACTGAGAATAATTATTTGTCGAAATACGCATCTGGGAAACGCCTCGTTGGTAGAAGCTGTTACCTCGTGTAATGCACATCTGAGAATGTTTCGTCTCTATGAGACATCTATAATATATATCTTGATTAATGATGTCGCCCTGGGGATAAAATCCAGTATTGTGTTCTTGATAAATTTGAACATACTCAAAATATTCATTAATAAAACAGTAGATTTATGCATTTGTTACTTTACCTTGAACAGATTACCCATATTATATCATACATATATATTTTTTACAGTAATTCTTAAGTATGTAAATATATTTTTGAAATACAGTGATACATGCATTGGTTATTTTTTACCCAGGTGCAACCTTTCTTGGGTTATTATGTACGCAAGTACTATCTCATCTTTATCAGTGAGGTGTGATCAGAACCGATTATGGGACGGTTACGAACATTATGATTCCAAGATATTATTTCATTATATTATACGTTAACAAAAATAATATTTCAAAGATTGACATTTTCAACTATATTTTCGTTTAATATGAATTCAAATGTTCAAGGTACGTTTACAAATTTAAAATATTATTTGTACATAAATCCTGTATGTGTTATAATCAAGTGATGGTTGGAATGTTTTACTTTGTAAATAAATATTCCAAACACTTGTTCCATTTTCCAATATGCTGATATTAATATATTTTGTTTATATTAGCGTATTGTAAAATGCTAATATTAACAAATATTTTGTTTATATTAGCATCTTTGCTATATAAACATACATATTTTTATTGATTTCAGTATAGAGGTGCCAAAAATGTATACATACACACTTTAATAGTAATTTTACCAAATTACAAACAAATTATGTTATGAATATTTTTTTTACAAAAAATAAAATAAATATTGATGCATACATGGAATATGTATCACATCAATATACTTAATATTTTCAGATGCTAAATTGTGGTTTAAATTTGATTTTATTGAAATACATACAACAAAAACGAAAATGTGAGAAGGCAATCGAGCCACCAACAACCAACTGACAAATGCATATATTCTTGA
>JADDOH010009954.1:0-17818 GCA_016648135.1 Agrypnia vestita | reverse complement strand
AAACGCATCGTGGATAGTAATCATAATTTTTATTTATATACCATTTAACTAATTCATCTGTCACGCGTAAAGATAAGAAAATGAATCATTTGTCAAGTTTAGAAATTAAAATAAATTTGTTTATTCCTTTACTTGGCAATATTATTTTCGCCTCTTCTCCCCTTTTCTCAATATTACCATTTTTTTCTCTTCATTTATTTTAGTATTGCATAAAAATTATTACAATTTTTTTTCTAGTCTATTAAAACAGTAAAATACATAACTCATATAATTCTGTTATTGTATATACCTTTATACCAGTAACTTGGACTCCATTTGCCGATACTTAATTAATGAATTATTTATATATCAAACTTATCCTTGTAAAAAAAAATATATAAGAATGTAATAAGTTTAATACCTCAGATGTCTATATAAGATTCCCAGCCTAAAGTAGTATACTACAAAATATTATTAAAATTAAGATGAGATAACATAGTTTATGCTTGATGACTTATCTTAAATAAGATAAGATGTGAAATCAAGATCCAATTACGAAATACAAATATATTTTTCATATCACTCCCTTGTTACAAATTTAAAAGGTTATCACTCATTTTATTGAGCCTCGCCAAACAAATAAAACACTATCATACTTCGAATAAATTGTTTAGTATCATCCACACGTCTAGATTTTCGTTCAATTTGCTTAGGTTGTCTAGACATTATAAACCTTTCGTCTTTGAAATACACCACAAAAATGGGTTTTATATTTCAACCTTTGAATGTCAAACTACGTATCACATAAATGCCTATAATACATTTTTACTTTCTTTCTAGACAGTGAAACTGCCATCGACTAGTACAAGATAAACTTTTGTGGGCCGGACATAGACTCGTATGACCAGAGAAGGAAGTGTGTGATTCAAAATCCGATAGATAGATAGTCAGAGGAGTGATAGAAGACCCAAGCTACAGTGGTTGGATGGCGTTACTCGGGATGCATATGCAGCCGTATTGCAAACTGGAAAATAATGGCAGAGAAAAAATTGGTCAATGTTATACAAAGGAGTGTTTATTGAAACGTTAACACTATGTAAGAAAAAATATTTTTACATGTAGTCTATAGAGGTATATAAAAATCTCATAGAGAAGAAACCATTTATGTGAGAAACATGCATGAAAGTCTTTTTATCGGATCTCTAGCATAATCCCTTCAAATAAATATGTATGTATAGCATAAATATATAGAACATTAAACATTTTGAAGTGGCGAACGTTGTAATGTGTAGTGCGATCACTTAAGCCATCTCATAGGAGCCGTGAGCCCTAGGTCATTCTATAAAAACACTTCCATACATATTTCTCGTATAAAGAGTTTCAATTCTTTTAGACTTCTATAGACCACTTAGAGGCGTTCAAAATGTGGACTCACCGCAGAATGTTAAGTATATCCTGGATCGACATGATAACTAACACTGAGGTCTTACACAGAGTCAATGTCCTAAGAGAATTGTTTACAACAACGAGCTCCGTTAGACCCCATATTTTGGTTACATAATGAGAGGGGTAAAATATACCCCACTTAAGTTGGTTGTCGAAGGGAAGATTAAGGGCCTGTAGAGGAGTCGGAAGAAAACAGCGGTCGTGGCTTAGAAATAGCCGAGAATAGACCGGGATAAGAAGAGGCGAGCTATTCAAGAAAGAGGTGGTTTCTCTCGGGTGATCGTCAACGTCGAGGGGACCCAACAAGATAGTGAATGGACACCCACCGCATTTCCAGGACCGTTTTATGACCGAAAGCTCCCATATCGGCCCTACTCATAAGTCGCCAGGTTGACAATTTTTTACTCTAAAGGCCATCTCCGTGTCACGTCGTGTAAAGGGCGGCGGGACCCGGGTATCTCCTCCACATATCACACTTTATTAGGAAATATCAAAGAAAAAACATAAAAAAGGTAAAAGAACAAAACGGTAAGATAACATATAGCAAACAGAAATAGAAAGTTCATTTAAAGGATAAATAAATAAATAACAATTGATCATATCAAAAGACTATATATAGACAACAGAACACTGAAAGCAAAAGAAGTAGATACTTCTATAATTTATCTTAATTACTGTGTAAAAATATGAACCGCAGATGGAATTCAAAACTCTTGCCATGAAACCGACAATATTTTCAGATACAAATTAAGAATCACGATATTTTGAGATACTGTACAATCACGTACAGTGATTGTAACCTAAAAATATCAGTATTTGAGTCACAGTTTGCGTTTTATGTAAGCTTATCATTCTAGCAATTTAAAATAAAGCTTATTATTTACCAAGCTGCCCCAAAAATTGTAACTGTCTGAATAACATATGTTTTATAAAAAAAATCTAGCAATTTCCAGAATATTTCAGAACATATTTTTCCTGGAACGGGATATTTTAGACTTAAAATAAATTTTCGCATCGATTAGATTTTGGTTAGTTGAACTTTAAACAGATTAAGCTCTCAGCGAAATATTAGCTATTTAAGATGTTTAATAAAAGGATTTCGGGGAAGAAAAAATATATAAAAACCCCTCAATCATTCCGGGAAGTTAACTTATTCAAATCTGCCTTTCGTAATGGGCTACGTTTTAATTTAAATAATTGCGCAGGGGGCCTTACTCCTGGAGTGGTGACCAACCACCATACTTTCTCAGAATAATCGGAACTGCTTTTGGTGTTTATAAAGTTAAGTGTCTTAAAAGTATTTAAAGCGCCAGGACAAAAATGAAACATTTTAAAATCTGTGCAAAGGCCCGCATTAAGATTGCCACGGAATACTCGAAATGAATTAAAATTGTCTTTATTTAAATAAAGTAAATGTAATTTAATTCGTGTGCAGTCATTTAATTAATTAAATGACTGGACACGAATTACATCGCAGCACCGTTTTTTAATTCACACTAATAGGCATGATGACAGTATTAAAGTATTAAAGAATAAGCGATTTTAGAGAAGAAAATATTTTGGAAGAATTCTAAAAAAAGATCCAGTTTTAATACACATTGAGATAAATAAGATTTTCAATAAAATAAATGTATAAAATTGTGCAATCAGCCATTTTGACTGAAACACCGGTCAGAGCGAATTACGTCACGCCTCAGTACTTATCACCGTGTCTTTAAACCGTTGCCATAGACACAATGCAATGTTTGCTGAGGCTTGACGTCACGTAGACGAAGTGACAGCTGTGGGCGTTTTTGCGCGAAATTAAAAATATGTAGATGTAAATGCAATTACTTGCGTAAAAACTTTGTTTATTACTGAAATAATGTTATTTTCGGTAATAGTAGACGTGTACCTAAAATATAGAATGTAATTTCAAAATCTGTTATCATGGCTATTGTCATTGGAATATTCCACACAGGTACTTCCTTAATTCGCTTTACACTTATCTATCGCAAGGTCCTTTCGCTGTTGTTCTTAGAAGTTCACTCTAGTTCACACGTGGTACCCACTCCGGGCTTGTTTCTAGTAAAACGCCTTTCAATGACCGCGCGTTATTTGTCAAACTTAATTCTGGCCCCGCGTGTACCCGTCATAGCCTCGTAGCTTATATATACAAATGTTGGTTCGTGATACTTGGAGAATGTTTTACAATTTTCTCCTTATTTCCAGTGATTATGGATTCTTCGAGAATATTTCAGTTGATTCTAAATTCATGTAGAATTTTGGAAAAATTCAATAATTCATAGTTACTGTTGTGACAATATCATCATCATGACTGTTGGCATCAATCTAATATTTATGGAGCGAATAAAATATATGAGTGCAATAAAAATGTGTCTCTTTTGAACGTGTAACGATAAATTAATATGAATCATCGAGAAACATCAAAAATAAATTTTGGAATGCCTTCGAACAATCTAGAAATGTGTGGAAGTGATTCGAAGACACTAGAACATTATAGGTAGTGGCGTGGACAGGCGGCGGCATTGTATGTAATACTCGTATGTAATATTTAAAATTCATTCACTTGAATAAAAGTCAAATTAAATTACACAAATCTTACGTTATGTTAGCAACATGTTATGTAAACTGTGAATAGTATCCATCGCTTACCCAAGACTAATATATATGTAAAAGCTCCCATATCGGCCCTTCTTATTAGTCTCCAGGTTGACATTTTTTTAGCTACAATGCAAGACTTCGCTGCCCCGCACGGCCGCAAAAACCAAACCACTCATAGACCGTCACAAATGCAAGAACAGAGATGGCAAAAACAAAAGAAAAAATAATCCATAATCTTCTTCCAATGCAGGAGCCCACACATAAACACAACACCGGAGAGTGACAGAGAGTCAAACCACAAGAAAACTTATCACAAAGATATCCTCGGGATTGCCCAACGGGACACCCACACCCGAACGAACTCTCGAAAGCGTCCGAAATTCATTTCATTCCACACTAGGACATCATTGGATGGACGTCCTGTCAAAGTCATTCCAAACTCAGTTAACCCTGCTGAAATATCCTCTTTTGCGTCATTCATGATCGTATACATTCCCAGAGGATATGTTCCGCCGTCTGGACCATACGACCGCAAGCACACCACGGGTCAACGGAAGTCCAAGATCAAAAAGCTTCGACCTATACTCTCCGTGCCGATAGCAGCTGAACAGTGTGGTGGTCCAGCGATGGAAAATATCCCCTGATCTTTATCTTATATTGATGATATGTGAATAAAAATAATGATCTTATATTAACTATGTTATGTGCTATGTTAGGATTACTTTTGTAGTATTTGCAAATAAAGATAATCATTGGTCGTAGTGTTTCATTTAAACTTCATCGCCGCGAATACGTTACACTCACTCTTAGTTAGCACCCATCTAGAGTTTTAATTTGTTTCCTTTGATTTTACTTTAAGGGTAGTCACAGTTTTAAATAAATATATCAAAACCATACTTATTAAGAATGTTCTCAGGTTTTCACGGCCACTCAGAATCTTCAGGTTTGTGTTTTCTGGGGTATTATGCCGTGTATTACACAAGATCAGCCCTGATGATGGACCCTGCAATGGGATCCGAGACGTCGGCCCGAAAGGTCTTAATAACACAGCAAAATACCCCAGAAAACACAAATCTGACCATATTTATTACTTTAAAGATATACCCAAAAATACTATTTTTTGTCGAATTAAAAATCTTCAAAAATATAATCCTTTCTCAAGTAGGTACTTCGAACTTTTGCGCTGTCGAAAATATTCGTAAAATTAGTAAAAAATCGTTTGCATAGATTTCGAGATACTTTGGTCAGCGAAAAACTGCGTTTAAAATTGTTGTTTACATTTATATTTCATTACATAAAATGATTTCATAAAAAACTTTGAACTCGGTGTAGGTGTAGGTATTGACTTACAACTTTCAGAGAATAATTATGAAAGATTTTGAAAAGTGAAAAAACAAGAAAAATCCGTGATCTCCAATTGTATTCATCATTTATAAGGATAAACCGCATTCATCTATGCGATTAATTTTTATACAATCTTCCTCTTCTTACCTTAAAAACCATTATTGTGAAAAATGTTTTCTGGTTTTTGGTATAGGAAAGCAAAAAAACTGAAAAAAGTTATACATTTTCATAAGCTGAACACAGTTTGTTACTTGGGGTTTGCTTAATAATGCTAGAGCGGGATCATAAAGGCTTCTCGTGTTAATGTAGGCCTTGAAAAATGGGATGTTCGTTGTGATTAGATTTTTTAAAAGTTCCTGTTCTTACCTAGACATTATTTCGGCCGTTAATTTTAATTGCGGTAACTAAGATTTTCAGGTGAAGTATTTTTTAGAAATTTAATCAGAATTTTGGAAAATCGTTTGTGAACCGTAATTAGCTTTTTCTTTTAAAAAAACGATTACGGCTCGGAATTTATTTTACTTTAGCCGAAATTGGTAATCAAATGAGATTAATTTTTTCAATTTTTGCATTTAGTTCCACAAATATTTTCAAAGAAAAGAAAATTAAAAATACTCAATTAACAATGTTCAAAATTATCAACCAATTTGTTAGAATTTTCTCCAGATTTTTTATAAGGGCAAAAAACACAATGAAACATTTCATAGAACAGAATCCTGAGAAGAACTGAGTAAGGTTTATTTTCAAAATATATTAAAAATCTAGGTATAAAAAGTTTTTTTAACTTTTAAATTATTATTTGATCTATGCCTGGCGTTTCAAAGAAATCATGTTTTTTAATCAATTTTAATATGTGGTTAGAGTGATACAGGGTCTTTGTTGAGTAAAGATGTATGCAAAATTTCGCTCAGCCGGGGATATCAGATGCCCGGGATTGGGTTATAATTATTCTATATTAGTCCTAAAGTGCAATATAGTAAAATTTGGAATAGATGTGATTCAATAAAAGATAAGGATGAGACATTGAAGGGGAATGTCTGAAACTAAAGAAAAAATATTTGGAGATTTTCGATTAGTGCTGTTTCCACAATATCCCCCTTAACCTCGTGCTCTGAGTATCGCGAAACGTATGATGAAATAAATAGCATGTGCCTACAAAGAAGTAAACAGAGAGGCAAGTGATCATCAATATAATCTATTGACTGTTTTCACTGAATATATTCAATGGTTTGAGACATCAATAAATACAAAATATAGTGTATCTATTAGAGTTTATATTTATTGCATTAAGCAAATAAATAAGTAAACTGCCGGGATAGAGGGGAGAATTTTCAGATGGCAGTCATTCAGCTCAATTGTTTTTACAACACCGGATTGCAAGGATGCCTTAAGCATTAAGAAATGTCAGCGAAGTGGCGGAAAGAGCAAAACCGATATAGGAGCTTTTGCTTATAAAACGGTGCTAAGTAAGCAATGGGTCTGCCCTCATTGGGCTTAACATAATATTAAGTTATAAAAATGATGACTGAAAGAAAAGGCCAATAACAATAACCAAACTTGATTATTCTTCTTTTAGTCATTTTGTATTTTTTCATTGTCATTTTTTATTTATTATTTTATTTAATTCAATTTCTATTTTGGTCCCTTTTGCTCCCTATATCAATTTTATTGGTCCCTATATCTCTGAGGCAGTGAAGTGGTTTGTGCGGCCTCATTCTCGCGCCACACGAGTGTCTTGGCTTCATCGCCCGCAAAGCAGGGAAACCGCCTTAGCGTGAAAAAATGCTATCCTAAATGGCGAAAGAGTAGGGCCGACATGGGAGCTTTTGCTCATAGAACGGTCCTGGGTCCGAGGCGGGTCTCACTTCACTTCACCGTGCTTAACAGAATTGATATTTTAAATGAATCCATTTGATAAATTATGTTTTTACGTTACTTTTTATTTTTAGCCTATAATTAAGATATTTCTGAGTAAAAGATCCCAATGCGAGTGATTGAAGGTTAAGTTGTTTTTAAATGTCAATTTTCTATTTACAACTGGTTCTTCACTGTACATCTTCATATTTCCGCACGTCATTGGTATAGCTACAACAAATTAATATTTAATCAGCAAAGGTCAGATTCCAGGCAGACTGTTGCTAGAGGCAATTGTACCGAAGTAAAGTCTCAACTGTGCCCTCACACCTGACAGCTGTCTCGAGACATCAAAGCGGCAGATCACGTGATCGTAAAGTAACGTGACGTCAGATAATATTTTCAAAATGAGAATATTCTAGTTGAGAAATAAAAGGTCGGGTTGACTGTTGCCGTCATATTGACATTTAATTTGATACACTTATATTATTTCTTCCAGTTTTGGTTTCAAAGGTCTCCGCGCTTACTTTCTATTTCGGATTATTTTCTTTCATCATATTTTAAAATAAGTACTGTAAGTATTTTTTTCTTGGAAATCACTTTAGTGTTATTTTTGTATAATTTCAATTCAACAGAATATACAATTTCTAGTGGCTTGTTCAAAAATAATGCCAGATTTAAATATTTAAGTTCAATTATAATTTTTTTATTAATTATATTTATTTAAATAGTAGATACATTATAATGTTTTTATAATAAGTTGATTCTATGTTATAAAATTTTAAAGAAATTATACTCCCAATAATATGAGCCAAAGCTCGAGCTTATGGGAGGAGTATTTACAAGCCAAATTAAAGAACAAAAGTAGAAACCATTTAGAAGTAGTATTTTTTTTTGCACAGAAACCATTCGAGATATGTTGAGCAATGTTACAATACATCGTCAACCAAAATCAAGGATTTGACTTATTTCTTAAACTCAAAGTTCGTATTTTGGATTGTTCCTTTCTTGAAATTTATTTTAGGACAACAATTTATTGTACCATTTAACTCTCAAGTATGTATAATGATGTGATAATTTAAACAATTGATTTATATAAATAAAGAATAAGATTTGTCCGATTACATGTTGCAAACCTTTAGATATCTATTCAGGCACTGTTCTTAAATTTAAAATCACTTAATATTTCTAAAACACTTCACACACTTGTTATAACACTGTTACTTAATTAGCACAAATTAACGCTATTTTTATCGCTTCGATAACTTTCTAGAAAATTCCATTCAATTTTCGTACATACGTTCGATATCTGTCGCTTGGTCACACTCGCTGTCAACACAAGCCGCTGGTCTGTGGATGATTACATGGCGTTTAGCTCACTGTCAACAATTCCGGCATACTTATTAAGCATTCCCCGTTCAATCCTTTTATATAGGTTACCGTCGCGTCGGGATGGTTCCAAAATCTATTAAGTTTTTAGAGACCTCTGTAGAAGTTTCCAATTTACTTTTAAAAGGTGTAGAGGCTGTAAAGTCCTCAATTAAATGTAATTCTTTCCGATTATATTTCATGACCAAATGTTAAAAAATATTTATATTAATTTTTATTCAAAAACTATATGTACCTACTATGGCACAAACCATAAGTAATTATAAAATCTGTGTTTCAATTTCAAAAATACTCTATCTTCCATTAAGAATTCGGTGTATTGTAAAAAATAATATTTGTTTTGTTGAGTGTTTCAAGAAAATGATTTATTATTCTAAGCATTATTATTTTGTATACTAAGAATATTAAATAAAATCGTGCTTTGTTATAAACACTTTTCTAGAATCGTCCAATAAAAAGTTAATTTATAACAGTTAGTTTTCTATCTTAATTACACAGTGGATACGTGTTTAGAATAGTTTAAGTAAAATAATGCAGGGTGGGGTGAACTTTCACAAAGGTGAAACTTTGATTCTCCGAGCAAAGTGTTAATCGGCATTAGCGCAATTAAAATCCAACAACAAATACTTTAATAATTGTACTTTTTAAAGTATTTGTTAAACATTTTTTTGAATTTAATTTTTTTTATAACTGTTCATTAAAGCTTTGGTGTCGATGAATATGGTTACCAATTTAGAGCGAGCGAAATGATCGTGCTCTTATCGGATGTGTTTAGCAGGTCGTGATACAACGGAAGGCATCACCATAGACATTTATACAAATGTTTACTCTAGAACTCTAGATGTACCTACTGCTAGTACCTAAATAACGATTCTTGAGCCACGTGAATGAACGGAATTTATTTTTGCAGTGTATTTATGGATATTGCATTTATCGAGTTTTATTTGAGTAATAGATTACTATTTTCATGTAAGAATGTAAACTAGACAAGCGGTGAAAAAATCACAGATATTTCGTCTGTGTGTAGTTTTTTGGGATATTCTGCCATGTATATCTGACCTCTCTGGTCGATGTGTCGGATTTCATTGCAGGGTTCACCATCAGGGCGATGTAATGGTACATTAGCCTTGATTTTGGACCCTGCAATGGGATTCAAAACGTCGGCCAGAGAGGTCAGATATACACGACAGAATATTCCGGAAAACTATACACGAAAGATTCTGAAAGGCCGTGAAACCCTGAGAACATTTTTTACAGGTATTTGGATTGTGATACTTCTATTTATTGCCACAAATAGAACAGGTATCAATGAGATATCATACTTCAATCGCAGTTTAATCATAATATTATTATTAACTTTAGAGATTGTTTAGACAAACAAGGAGAACATTTATTGCTTTCTCATTAGTACTATTGAATGTATCGCATTGATTATTTGGGCCAACCAAGTCACCGCCGGGACATTGGAATAGACGGCTGCGTCACGCTGGCAAGTGCTGCCATTTTTGATACACTATTTCTATGTATTTGCCAGCAGCTTGTAGTGTAAGACATTGCTAAAGAAGATGATTGAGATATTACTGAATGAAAAAGAGTACCAAAATGACGTTTAAGAGGAACTGAAGAAGATAACTACTTAGAGGTGGGAGAGGACTGCGAAACGGATAAAAACTACAATTTCTTCTTCAATCAAAAACAGATCTGTTAGCGATTCTTGTTATTTTACTATTCTGCAAAATAATCTTCATCCATCAGAAAGCTCAAACACCACTCGATCGAACAATAATCCGTAAAGTAAATAAAAAAAAACCGGTAAAAAGAATAATTTTTTGTCTACTAAAATCATCAGAACAGTCGCATTAAATAATATTATTCACGAACCAAAAGATCCTGCGCATCACGATAGAGGTTTTTTTTTTAATCTATTGACATTTTTTTTAAATTTATGTAATAAATAATATATATGATTACTTTTATGATAATGATAACTAGCAAATATTAACAATAAAATTGTTATCATACATTATACCTCAATAAAAAAGAATTAAAATCCTTGTGTGTGGTGAAAGATAATGACTTTCAATCATATTGGTAGTTTAATCTTATTAAAAAAACAATTAGAATTAGATAATATACTATTTATCTAATACATCGAAAACTTTTGAATAAGCAGTCTAAAAGAGACTAAATTCAATCACAAAACTCAATTCTGTAATGAATGAGAATCAATTCATTTTCACCGGGGGAATATGCATACAAAACGCAACCGCAAAACATCCACCATTATATAAAGTAAATTGAACAAATCAAGTAATTGCATTGGTACTTTCATCGATTCGAAGGAAGTACTCGACAGTATCTCCCACGAATAACTCGTACCGGAACCAAAAGGAAACGGGATTGACCACACAGCCCCAAACGGGTAAAAAGCCATTCAACGAACAGACCTCAAATAATCAAATAAAACCAATCTCTACACCTACTGGTGGATTAATTAGATATGGAACTCGGAACAAGGACATATTTGAAATGTTTAAATAAAATTAAAACTTTATATAGAACATAACAATTAAAACCGGATTTTTCCTTATTTTTCTTTAAAAAAAATAATATTTTTTTTTTTTTTAAATTAAATAAGACAGTTAAAAGTACATCTCGTGGGAATTTAAAGTAAAGAGTTGAAACGACTATTAAAAAGCGACCGCGTAGAAAAAAATAACAAAAGCCTTCTACAATGTTTGTTTAGTTTGAAATAATTTTCAGTTTAATATTTGAATGACAAAAATGATAGAGGTCATATGCGTTAAATATTCTTATATTTTTCTGTGTATTTTTCTAATTGGTTTCAAAATTCCAAAAACTATATTTCAAATAGCGAATATTTTATCCTACACAGACAACCATTATATATTTTTTTCGAAAATATATCAAACGATTTGTTAACTATATTGATTAAATCATGTGTTAAATTTTAAACGAAATCATTTAATATCTCACACACCTGCTTCCTAAGTGGTTTGTATTATTACCTCTTTTCCTGCATCATACCATACTTGCAAGTAGTACTTTTTGAAATCCTCTCCTCTCCACCTCGTAAACAGATCGATGTATTCCGTTTTCGTATCTTCCAACTTCGTCTGAAATTTTGATGTGTAACATCTTTCCTCTCGCTTTCCTGCAATCTGTGGCAGTGAGTTTGTGAAAAAGGACGGAAATGCGTAACAGGAAATAAGACGGCGGGGAAACGGGCGTAATTTCATTCATTCGATGGAAAAGAAACATCGTTAATAAACAAATCAGTGTTCAGTAAGTGCCATCACAGAGAAGACGCACACTCTCAACAGAAAGTCCTTCTGATTTTGTATATATGTTACGTGGCTGGTGTCAAGCGTGTGGATGTTGTAACTTTGATATATTTTGGCTTATATATTCGAAACTATCCAATAAATACTTTTTTTTTTACATTAATGTAAACAATCTTTCATGGTTTATGTTCTCTAATTTTATGTAATTTTTGTGATTATTTTTAAATATTTATACAAAGTTTTCACACAATATGTATGGTGGAAAACTACCGCCACCTATGAAAATAAATAAAAACGTGTAATTGACCAAACACATTTCTAAAAAAAAATGCGTTTGTAGATAAATACTTACGATACCTACCAAGTGCGTCAAAATTCTATAATAAATAAATGCACGTATATTATCTTCACTTGTGTTTACTAATTAACACCTAAATATATAGGTATTGGCCTTTTTAAATTTATTTAATTTCTGTTGTTGCTCTACTGATATGATATGTCAAATGTTACACATCACGTTCATCAAGTTCAAATGCATGCTTTTTTTATGGAAAATATACTATATGTAGGGTATACTAAGATATAATACCAAAAAAAATAATTAATGCAGTCATCGAAGAATACTTATTTATAATGTGTTCGAGAATTTATGGAAAACATAAACATAACAAAGCCTATAAATGTAAAGGATTTTGGAAGGTATAGATACATAAAATTTAGTATTCAGTACATTTTAAATAAGTAATCCTCGGTGACGGCATTCAAAATATTTATTTTTATTTTTTTGGATATTGCTGCCCTTGTTTTTACACCCCACATATTCACTGTTTGAAATAAGATATTTTAAGAAATAAATTAAATCGCAAAAAATAGATTCATTTAAATTTAATTCTGAGAAAACGCAATTTGTGGAGAATTCTCTGAAAATGTGTTTTGTATTAAAACGTAATTTACTTCCAGAAAACATCCAGTTGAAAGACCACAAATTGCTTCCAGAACAAGACTATGTTGTGCAGGTTTATTTAGTCTCCCCAGGTGTATTCTTCACACGTGCATAAACCTTTCCCTAAAGGAATGCAGATGGCGCCAGCTGCGGGACGGTCGTTATTTCTCAGGAGCTGTACGAGATTTGTTGCTCCTGCCTCTCCCTCTTCATCTTTCGGTCTCTTTTATTAATTTTTTTTTTTAAATATTGAATTTATTATTTATATATATCTACGTCTTTTATTTGATTAATTACACCGACATGTTTCAGAAAAACCTTTCCATCGTCAGAAACAAAAAACATTTCATTCTGATATTTTGACAGTTATGACGATGGAAAGGTTTTTCTGAAACATGTTGGTGTAATTAATCAAATAAAAGAAGCAGATATATACAAATAATACAATCAATACTTTTTAAAAATGTAGCATATTTAAAAAAAATAGTATATTTAAGTCTTTCACAACCTTTCTCATTAAAATTCTGTATAATATCCAGGATATCTCATATGTAGTAGCAAAAACTTTACAGGTGGATCCCTGTTTTGATAATGGGTCCATAAGTTTTAGCAACCATAACACAATATCAATAGTTGTGGAGATATGCAATATCAAAATATGCATTTTTTCAATATTCCTGACTTATTTTTTGTAAAAGTTGAACTATCATTACAGTAAATCATAATACAGGTCGAATAAAATGATAAAGCCTTGCAAAAATTGAAAATATTATTTTACATATTTTTTCAAGTTTTGATCATTTTATTTGAGTTGTATTGCAACAAATGAAATTTTCATAATCGATATAAATTACTGTATTGTTAGTCAAGCTCTTTGTAAGAAATAAATCAGAAATAATGAAAAAAAATACAAAATTTAACATTGCACATCTCCATAATTATTGATGGTCGTGGTTGCTTGAACATTTTCGATTCATTATCAAGGCAGGAATACCACTTAAAATTTTTGCTACTATCTACGAGACGCCCTGTATAAGATCTGTAATAAAATAAACATAATTGAAAATAAAATTTAATTCAAATAAACTTAAGAATTTTTCCAAAAATAAAAATTTAAGGGCAAAATGAAAACACTGAATTTTCGTGAAAAGCATTTATTTAACATCTTTATTATTCCATAAAAGTAAATTATACTTAAATGAAACATAAATATTATGTCACTTAATAATATATTATTTCGTTTTAAAAATCTTTCAACTGGACCTCGTTATTAGAGAATTTGCTCCTACATATTCTAGTAGCCAGCACAATATTCTTGCGCGACAGTAAGCAGCTTTGGCGAAGGCTTTCACGGAGGACAAAGGCTCTTCCGTGCGGTCAACTTGTGGAGCCTATTACCCGGAAGGCGTATTAGGGCGAACTTCTCCACGGCTCGCCTTTAGCCGGAAATGCACAGGAATTGCGAGAAAATTGTTGATAAAATGTAGTAAAATTGTGATATTTATATATTTTTTGAACATTTAAAGTAAAAAGTGAAACTTCAAGCAATCCTTATATTTATAAGAATGTTTATGTTGATTTTTTTATGAAATTTTTATTTTATTTTTCACTATTACTTTCGTGTGGGTGGGTAGTTTTTGCTTCACGGTCATATACAGGGTTTTTGGGAAACATTAATAACCTCGCAGGACTATATTCTTGCTTTGATTATGAGTCGAAAATTTGCAAGTTATTATGACCTAATATTAATAGTTAAGGAGATATGCTACATCAAATTTTGCATTTTTTTTTCAATATTTCTGATTTATTTTTTGTGAAACGTTGGACTATCATTACAGTAACTTTTATCGGATATGAAAAATTCATTCTATTTAAAACAAGTCAAATATTCCAATTGGAATTTTTTCAGGGTTTTTATTATTTTATTTAACTTGTATTGAAACGAATGAATTTTTCGTAATCGATATGAATTACTGTAATGATACAACTTTTTACAAAAAATAAGCTAGAAATATTGAAAAAAAATGCTAACTTTTATTTCGCATATCTCCATAACTATTGATATTAATTAGGTCATGATAGCTTGAACATTTTCAACTCATCGTAATCAAGGCAGGAATATAGTCCTGCGAGGTTATTAATGTTTTCCAAATAACCCTGTATAATTATAAAAAGAACAATTACGTATATCCTATTCTAGCTGTAACCAATCAAAATGACAAACTTTTACCATTATACTAAGATCCAGCGAACGCCAGATTTACGTTATAGTATAAAACCTGAAATAATTTCAGTAGATGTACAATATAGTAGGTAATAAGATAAGGATATTATGACATTTGATTTTGAGGGATTTTGGCAGATAACAGATAATACAGGTACAAAAAAAAGAGTAAGTAAAACGAAAAAATATTAATCTTCGGAATAGTACTGTACAATCATATTAATCATTGCCTGACGCTTTTCGCGGGTCATTTCTTCTGCCAGACGTCTCGAAACTCTATAACTAATCATAGCATTTACGTTATAGTAACAAATTTGAATTTTAAATATTTTATTCGGGTCACCATTTAACAATATTACCTGATACCTTATATTTAAACGTTTTATTTTTTAGGTACCTGTATTACCTGTTATCTGCCAAAATCCCCCGAACTCAAATGTCATAATATCCAAATCTTCTTACCATCTTTAGTGTTCATGTACAGAAAATATTTCTGATTTGATACTGTAAGGTAGGTAATCTAGCGGTCGCTGGCTTCTACTCTATGTATATACTTTTTGGCCGCGAGCTTAGACTGTGAAAACTGCACAATCTAGCGTAGCGTTAGAATCTAGCGTAGCGTAAAAAATAAAAATAAAATGACTAGACTTTTTTTTTTGTTTTTTAAACCACAAAAATGTTCGCACCATCTGATAGTGTAAGTTAGTAACTGACCTTGTTAGATAGAGAAATGTGTAATTTTTACTTTTAATACATTATTATTTGCGCCATTTGATAGCTTTAGTGATGGACATTGTTACCCAGAGAATCATGTATTTTATTCATTTTTTCCATCAATATTTGCGCCATCTGGTGGCTTTAATATTGGACATTGTTACGCGAAGAATTACGCTATTTTTTGTAACGTATAGCGCCTCCCTAAGGTCTATCGATCACCTTCAACACACGTGGACTGTATCGGGTTTTCAGTACTACGTCAAGAGTCACTTCAGAGTTGTGTTAATAGATTACGAGTCCCCAAATATTGTATCTCCAATGATCAAGGCGCGAACCACCCAATACGTCACAAGGTCAAGCGGTAGCGGCGGGGAAGAAAAGGGGAAAGGAAACATAAATTATTTTGTTCCAGGCGTTTAAAGGCACATGTCCCAAATACGCGTGATGAGCATTCACAATATTTTTGTCGGCTTTCGTCTTATCTTAATATTTTGTCTCTATGCCTTTGTTTTTAACATAAAGAGATTTGCACACTACAATAGAAGTTGAAAATTTCTGGTTAATTTGTGCGGCGCACTACATATTGTGCAGAGTTCGCTACGAATTTTAGTATTAGTAAAACTAAATATTTGATAAATTTTGTATAACAGACATCTCCAGTTTTTTAAATTTTTTTTTTATTTATTTATTTAATTTACGGTACAAATACAGTTCTTATATATAAAATACCAGATTAAACTTTTTTTTAAATACTTGGTAGTCATGTAGACCTCATCTTTGTTTTACATTTAGGCATTATGAATTGGTTTCCATCGTTCCAAGATCATCGCATGTGTGCAACATTTTCTCGATGACTGAATAATAGAACGTTTTTTTTTGCTCGATAGTTTAATTTCAATAGACCTATTTTACTGATGAAAGATGAACACTTATCTATGTGTTTGTTTGGGCTCCTTTTGGAAATATTTATTTTATTATTATTTTGTTTGAAAAACTTTGTTACGGAATCGTGGCTGTGGTAGGAAAATAATCACTTGAAATTAGTTATAGTTTCATTAATTTATTTAAATCACTGCACACAAATTTGAGATCTATTCTTTAATTCACAATATCTCGCACTAATCACTTGTCTATGGAACACTTTATACTCGTCTGTTGAATGTGTGTACGTCCGTGGTCGCACTTATTTCCGAACACCTGTTAGGTTCCCGCTGGTGTTTCGGTTTTATCTGTGACTTTCACTAAACCTCAAAACGCGCCACCTTTCCATCGTCAGGGTATTATATATATGTCAAAATATCAAAATAAATAATGTCTTTTGTTTTTCTAAATTATTTGACAATTTATTTTTAAATATTATTGCTGAAGTTCTTGATTACTCGCAATTATTAGAAAAAAATTTAGAATTGGGCTAGTAGTCAAATTAAATTGATTATTAATTATATTTTGTTTACTACATGATTACTACTTTCTAATGATTCTAAATTATTAAAATTCAGGCCAAAAGTATTAATATGTAAAATAGAAAATCCTAAATTTTTATCAAAACCGTGATCATTTTCTAATAAATGATTTGCAAATTCAGAAAAACCATGATGATTTAGGCATCGCAAATGCTCTTATATTGAAATTCCGACTGGTTTTTCCAATATAAAACGCTGTACAATCTCTTTACACGACAGTTAATAAACACCTGAATTGTTAAATGTTTTACTTCTTCTTCAAATATAGCAAATTTATTTTCTGGTGACTTAATTATAATTTATATAAATTGACTTTGTAAGAATCACTTATTTATTGAAAAAAAAAATCACAATTTGATAAATTAGAATTTTTGGAAATAAGAAAGAGTGTAAATAGTAAATTGAATGTTATAAATAATCAGGTCCTTTTTGCTAATAGTTATCTTTTAAATTTATTTTCATGTTAAGTAGGTACTTTATACAATCATTTTCCATATATAACTTTTAAATATTTTGATCAGTACTTCGATTTTTAAATATTTTTTTTTTA
>JADDOH010009953.1:0-137273 GCA_016648135.1 Agrypnia vestita | reverse complement strand
GATAAAAATATTTACTTGAATGTTTCAATCTGATTCATCCCCATTACTATCACTCTCCATTGAACTATCGTCGCTGCTATCATTTCCTAAATTAATTATAATATCATTATCTAAAATATTATCGATTCTAATATCTCTTTCGTAATCTTCCTTTATTCGTCGCACGGATCTATTCACTACATTAGCCCAGTCTGTTTGAGTTGTACGTTGACAAGCTTCTTCTAATAATTTTAACATTTTTGATGTCGTAAATGGAGGTTCTGTATTATGCCTTGCTGCATATCCCTTGATTTCAGCCCATATCAATTCAATTGCGTTGTATTCGCAATGGTAAGGCGGTAATCGTATTACTTGGTGCCCATATTCCGATGCGATTTCATCAATGACGTACCGTGATTTTGCCGGCTTGTTTTGTTTTAATAATTGAAGTAACTCCGCTTTCAACATGTCCATATTTGCATCTATGTTTTTTTTTTGAAGCCACGCAACGATATCAGCTTTCTTTTGGGACTGAGCAGGCGGCAATTTCCCATATGTAAAAACATATCATTCCCATAGATGTTCACATGAGGAACATGATAAAAAATGTTTCAGTTCGCTAGGACGTCTGTAACTCCGTAATCTGAGTTCAAAAATATCGGCTGGCGGCCTACCCAGCCGCCCGGGGCCGCCCTGGCGGCGCCGGGTTTTTTCCACTGGCCCGCGTGACTTGTAACGGTCTTCGCGGCCGCCGAGTTTTGCAGGGCTCCCAAGATATTTACTCTCCCATATGATGGCTCAGATAAAACATTATTTATTTTAATTTCTACTTTAAAATATCACATAAAAGGATTCATTTGGCACATTTAAAAATACTTATGTATTTTTGCTTCGTCGCCTCTTGAGGCAGGACATTTACATTAATTCCATCAATATAGCGGCCATTCTATAATGGTCCGCGGCGCTTCGCGCGGTTTTTTAATGATTTTATCCCCATCGTGCGAGCTTTCCTGTATATCCAAACCACGAAACATGAATTTTATTCAATATTACATTTACAAATGTCTTATCTAGTTCTTAAATATTTCATTCTTAAGATATCTCATTAAATATTTCATCAAACTTAAATATTTCATTGTTTTGTAGCCGTTTTCTTTGCCCTCTAATAAAGCCATAGAAAAATATCATATTTAGAGGGCACAATCGATCTGTCAGAGTTGTGTTATTTTGGATACTTATTCTGCGTATTCTATGCATATTACACAGGCAATCAATATCCTATAACATTTTGAATCATTTCGTTCATTCCATATTGAATGTTGATGGACATCACTATTCTGGTGTTCGCGCAATAAAGTATAGCATTTGTCCTCCAACGTTTAGCTGTCGTTAATTACGAAACTTCATGTAAGTCTAAACGTCAAAAGTGCCATCATACAGTGGCCGTACTGTAATGCAGTTAGTGTGCGTTCGTTTTGTCTTACAGCATAAGTATCAAAATCAGTCTACTCCAAATTAACCAAAGACCTATTCAGTCAGGGTATGTCAGTAGATCTGTATCAAAAAGGACAGACTGATTCTTTTGAAGGATGTGGTTCACATGGCTCATTGTGGTGTCTAATTCAGGGTTTGTTTGAACAGGAATGTGCTAATAGATTTTTACAATCAGCAATAAAACTAATTATCCAACTAGTCCTGGGGATTATGGCAAACTGTTTTTTGGGGTCTGTTATGAACCCAAGGTGAAATTTTAAAGACCTCAATTTATAAACTCTAAAAATTGTAGGAGGCCCAGGTTGCCTTTGCAGATGGCTGCTGTTAAAGCCAGCAGTAAAATTATAATATTTTCATCTTGACAATTTTTTTTATATATTTACGAAATTATTATTTATTTAATTAATTTCGCTATATAAATATATTTTTTTATGAAAAATTTAATTTAGGGGAATAATTTAAAAAAAAAATTGATATATGTCATTTATCGGCATGACGGGGTCCTATTGTACTAAAATTCTATGACAAAGAAATAATCCAAATTCTTATAATTTTTCATAGCGCCTATTTTACAAAAAATGTATATTACAAGTCGTTTGCAAAAAAATTAATCCCGGGCATAAATAATATCCTCATAATGGATATGGGCACAATCAAATATTTGAAGGTATTTTATAAAATATTTGCAGATTCGCTCCTTACAACCAACGAGAAAAGAATTTAAATGAGAATTTATCAATATTGGACGCTGTAAATCTATTAAATGATGCGTGAAACAATATTTCAAATGGAGTGTCTCAAATGCCAAAAAGTATGAGGAAATTTTTTAAACTTTAAAATGCGTAATAGAGTATGGTAAAAATAAGTGTAATAGGATAATTAAATGTGTACATCCCAACAAAAGAAATTTCAAAGAACAATTTTTAAGAAATGAAATACATGCTACGAATGCTTTTAACGGTCTTTGCATAACACTTGAAATATTAAACATTTTGCAATAACATACATAATTACACTCATTTTCAACCTAACAAGTATTTTATTATAATCAATTATGAGACGGTTGTTTGATCAGTAGTAATACCATAATTTATGATAAAAGCTCACCATATATTTTTGCAAAAAATGGGTTGCTTGATTGGTGGAAAACACAAAAATCACGGTTTTACTAACAGCATTTTACATAAATGTTGACAAGATTATATCACTTTCCAGTTTTTAAGATTTTATTGCTTATAAACTGTGATTTTTGGTTCGATTGTAACAATGATTTTTAAGTGTGTTTTTAAAATTAGAGGTTTAGTTTCTAGTGTACTGCCAAATTATACATAATTACAATTTTTAATAATTGTCACAATTGTGATTATCTCATCACTAATTTCAAGGATGTAATTATTTGCATTGCTTTCATTTCAGAATTTCGTAGCATCAAACAAGTTCAGTTCCCTGGAAGACGCAGAAGCAGAAGTGGAATAAACAAATAAAGTGTTTTGTAAAACTAAACAGTTGTGCGTTGTCTACACCTTTAACAGGTTTCATGCCTTGCTTTTTCCAAAATACTAATAGACGCTGTATCGTGATATATATTACGCAACCATTGGCTCGGCCCTCTGGTGACCCGGGACATAGTGTTTGAGGAACAACGAGCGCACTCGAGTGAAATCCTCATTTAATGTGTAAATCTGACTGCCATATCTAAAGTCATTAATGATTTTACTTTTTTCTAAATAAAATTGTCTACGCAGTGTGTTTTCAATGGACAGAGGGAAAAGTGATTCTTTTAAATGAGTTTAAAATCTAGGATGAATAATGTACATTCTGAAATACTTTATATTCAAATTGGTTTGTGCATTGTGCGTTGCGGTAGTGCGGAGTGCCGGGGCAGAAGTCAAAGTGAACTCTCGTATTTTTGTACTGGATTGTGAGCTCTGCGAGTCTGCCCCAGTCTTCTGGCTGGGAGCCGGGGCCGCGCCGGCGCCGAGGACTGGGGCTTTTCATTCAAATTTTAATATTTTTTTAATGATCCATCCGTAAAGCTTATATTGAATTGTATTGTGTATAATGAATGTTCATTTTATTTATTTTGATCATCAGTTAGGCAAGTCTTGATAAATATTCAATGGATTTTTTTTATTGTCCGCTTGTATCTTTTCCTTCTGCCTCTATAATCAACTTGTAGTATTAAATTTATTATTATTTTATATAATCAATATATTGATTGACATTCGACATTTTTTCAATAAATTGTAATTTTCCAAGAGGAATTTCGATTATATGTGGTTATTCATTCTGAGTAACAAACGTCTTACAACAGGCAATACCGTGTGACAATCTTGGTGTTTAGTAAATGAATGTATAAACTTGTCACAAATATCTCCATGGTAGTCCCCGATATGGCTGGTATGTGGATGTCATAATGTTTGTGTTTTGTACATTGTTAATCTATCTGTTGGAACAGATGTCTTGTGTTTATATAATTCTCGATTGCTTCGCTTCTGAGGGTCTGTTTTGTATTATAATTCAGGTTGTATATGAGCGGCAAACGGGGAAATAATCTATAAATTTACATATTTATACATAAAGTATTGCTTACTAAGTTTTTCTTACTTGATAATGGGTGGGACTGTATATTAAGAGTGTAGATATGATTTTAAAGATCAAAATCAAAATTTTCCACTAAATTTATATCCTGAAACTTTGGTAGATGTACCAAACAAAATGTGGAGATTTTTTTTAGTTTTTAAATTGTATCATTATAAAAATTAATAAATGGTTATTCTACATAACAAATGGTCAACATTTAAAGCTTATTTTTAATTCAATTTACTCCCAAATATCTCCCTCATCCATACTTATATGTACTTCAAATAATAAATAACATTGTAAATACATAAATGTTCTGAAATATGTTGTCAATTGTAGTGGGCAACGTGAGGCAGCATTGAAGCGAAACATCACATAAACACCCAGGCTTAAGAAAATCACAACAATGTTTTGTGACTTCACTGGAAATCAAACTCAGAATCCCGAAAATAGAGGCCAGTGCAACTGACATTTACCCCACAATTTATGTCAAAATTTGTTAGTTCTGTTTTGGTTGCATGTAATCCAATAAATACTAGGCACAATTGCAATCCAATGTTAGATGATATGCAACTTGACACAATTCTCCCGAATTATGTATTTTCCACGAATGACATTTTAGAAGTAAAACTGCAATTTTATATTACTCAGTTGCAATGTCTATTTACCATTATGTTGGCAATGCTCACTGCAACTGCTCATTGCAAAAGTGTGGGGCAGTCAAGGACAGACTAGGGTTAAGGCCCATGATTATTCTCATACAGTTAATGGCTAAGAAGAGATAAGAGAGAGAGACCGAAAATAACTGCAATATGGCCGCATATAAGAATGTTTAAAGTTCTACTACATTTTTACAGGCTACTACTTCTTTTACGGTCTGAAAGGTAAACATTAAAAAAAAAAACAATTTTAACGGCTTAACTAATTCGACATAAGTTTGTACTCACGGGCAGCGCTATCGCTTGTGAAAGATAAACAGATAAGGCTTTCTGATTGCCAACAAAATGTGTGATATATATATATTTATTTATATACAGTAAAAGCTCTTTAATACGAAATTCAGGGGACCGAAATTAAAAAAAAAAATTGATTTTCGAATTAGGGAAGTAGAATTAGTAGTAGGATGTTTTTAAAAACATCAACACACTTTCTAAACATTTCCAGATGTACAAACAAATGCATTTTTTAACATGTATTTTTAAACACATTTATTTGGCCAATTTTGCATTTATTTTTGAGTTCTTTCAATAAAATTAAAATAAATTACCATGATATGTGATCTTAAGCCATCAATTCAATTTTAAAACGGAAAAGATGAAAACAGCAAATATTGTACATCACTTCACTGCGCTTTTCAATTTTGGCGCGATTATTTTAGAATTGTTGAAACAGTCGAATTGGCGATATCATATTTTTTCACAATCTTGCCCTTCCCAATTTGCCTGTTAACGTTTTGTACGCGCCGCGAATTGACGTCATTTTCATTTGAAACGAAACACTAGCCAAAATAAAATACGAAAATAACTAAAATCTAACACGTGAACGCAATAAAATATCTAATATTCTTCACACTTATCAAATAACACAAAATATATTAAAATTGTAAATGAAGAGACTAAAATATCGTAAGTTTTCACGGAAATCACAGATAAAAGCATAAAAAAGAGTCGATGACAAAATGTTTTCACGCGATACGACTAGAAGAATATATTTTCAATTTTAGTAAAACACAAAGATGTAATAATTTAAAACTTCAAACGGATGTGCAAGATGACAACTAATCTCGTCTTTTGGCGGGATATCATAAAACGAGAGTCATAAAACATCCCTAACCGGCATGCATGGCGCTGGCCCGCGCGGCTGGCCGGTTAGGGATGTTTTATGACTTATTACCGTCATACAGATGATTGAAGCCCTGTGAGCGCCCTGAGGGTCATTCCCGCCAGCGCAGGTATAGAAAACACTAGCAAATGTTAACATTTACACAAATGATTTCATAATTTTGTCTGAAATTTTGTTTGTATTTGGAATTAGCCATTTTTTCAAATCATAGGAATTAATTTTGTATGAAAATCATTTGAGGGGGATAAAATATGAATAAAATTTTTGAATTATACCGAATTTCGAATTACAGTTGTTTGTATTAACGAGCTTTTACTGTATTATGTTTTTTGTTGACACTAAAGCCATGTATTCATTAGGGGACAAATTGTCCCTCAACAGCACGCGCGGCATAGAGTCTACGTGACGTTGCAACGTCGTGCACTGTTCCGCGACCTCGCGCACAACATAGCGCGGCATTTCTACGTGCCGTGGCAACGTTGCCATGCGCACTGTACCCGAGCGTACTCACTGCAACATTCCGCGGAGCGTCAGTACCACGTGGTATGTTTACAAGTGAATACGCATGCGCTGTATCTGTCAAGATGACAGTGTGGGGAAATGAAATTGTTCTTGAACTCATCGAGCTGTATCGATCGAAGATCGCATAGAATGTCCGTCCTTCTTTTTCTTTGCAGTAAAGAATTTCGCATTCTCCTCTTTTTTCTCCTCTTACGTTTCGATAAACTCATTAATATAAACAGATACGTAGTTGACATCATAACCTCCTAGGGCCACATTTCCGTGACGTGGAAAACAATAATTATTTGCAAAAAGGACCTTGTTTTTAATAATATTCAATTTACTACAGTAAAACCTCGTTAATTTGAAATTGCGACCCAAAAAAACATTTCGAATTGCGCGGAACCCCGTTTTCGCCAAATGAGATACCGCAGCTGTCATCCATAACCTCATTTCCGCGACAAGATATGCGAGTCCCGGTGTGTACACGTCAAATGATCGCGTCATTGTCCCCGAAACATGAGCGTAGATGTTGATGCGACATGTCGAGCGGAATGTTTCGCGATTTGTCCCCTAGTGAATACATGGCTTAATAAACTATTGCTGTATGCTAACAAAGTGATCAACTTCTCAAACATTTTCTTAAAGAAATTCATCAATGATGTCAAGTTCATCATCTATCATTTCAAAATCGGAATCCAATTATTTAGTCACCGCCGCAATTTCATTATCTTCTAAACAATTTCAGTGTTTTCGGTCATGATATGATAGAATGTTTAAATGATAATGAGATTGATCTGAAATAGTTTTTTTTGTAGGTATATGAATCAAAATTTGTAAAAAAACTCACAAACTGAGTATACAAAAGTTTAATAACTAGGAAAAGACAAGCACGCCATTTAAACATTATTGCTCCATACGATATATTACAATTAGATGCATAGTATAAAAATCTTATAAAAATGATTACGAAGCAGTATTTATTGTGAAATATATTGACACGTGACAATTGAACCCTATGGGTTTAGCACGAAATTCTAACAGAGTAAAACCCATAACACGATGGATAATGTAAAAATAGATACATTCTGTGCTATTCTGAAAATAGCAATATTGAGATGTCAGCTCTTTATCCCAATCTTGACAGGTATGTATAACATTGTGTTGCTGCCAATTTCGATGTTTTAAGTTTGACATGTTTGAAATTAATGAATTCAATCAATCAGAAAGCTCTAACGTATAAACAAACCTTAAGTTATTCACAATTACGAATAATGAGCTTTTTAATTGATTGAATTCATTAATTTCAAACCTGTCAAACATAAAACGCCAAAAAAACAACGTCACAATGTTATAATGACTTAAGATATGGGAAATAGCAATATTATTACATTAGGTAAGAAATGGTTTGAAGATTTTTTAAAAGATGTCTATTTTACTCATTATTATTATTAATAATGGGCAGGCAGCTTAAGCTGATAGGCCCATACCACTGACTCTCATTTGAATATCCAGCCTATTCTTAAATTGATTGACACTGGCTGCAGACACAACGCCCTCAGGCAAACTGTTCCACATATTGACCACTCTATTGCTTAATGCATGCTTTCTTGGGTTACACGAGAACCGAGACTTGTTCAACTTCAGGTGATATCCTCGAAGGCCCACATTAGTGTTTAATACAAACATATCTGTTATGATATGAGCGACATATATTTCTCATGCTCAATCAAATTGCGGTGCTATTTTTACAGAAAAATCTTAAATATATTGTATTGGAAATTCATAATAAATTTAAACTGATTTATGCTTATCGAAGACTAAATTGAACTGCACTATTCTCACAGGCGTGAATAACATCTTAGTTTGTATTAAGAGCTAGCGGCCCTTACCTGGGTAACAGATTTAGTTAAAAAGAAGTTTGTGGGGGGAAGGTGCCATTGTTTTGCAAAACTTCTAAATAATGATGTTTCCATTTAATCCAGGTAGGAGGTGAATAGGATGTCCGGAGACTGGTGCGGAATGACTTCATATTTTCATCAGAGTTAAAAAGAATGTTGCTAAGAAATGCTTGGTTCAGATCTGTATGATTTTTCATGTATACAACTGCCACAGAACAGGTTTTATCTAGTGTGGCAGTTATTAGTAACTTATATTAAAACAAATGTAAAATAAACAATAAAATTTAACTAATAATATCTAACATAATAATCAAGATCCTATTAAGTACAAAGAAAAAAATTAAATAAAAATAATCTATCATTCACTTAAATGCTTCCACATCATTTCTCAAGGGCCAAGGCACTTAAATTAATAAAGAATACTAATTGCAAAAAGGAAAATGGTTTAAGTTCTGTAACAAGAAAAACATGGAGAAAAAAATTTGAGATATGTGCCAAAAATTGACATGTGTACAGTGAAACCCACCGTTCTCCCAGGACCGTTTTATGAGTGAAAGCTCCCATATCGGTCCTGACTAGTGTACAGTGTTATATGATAACGATAAAGACACTTTATTATAATTTATTGCTATCTTGAGAATAGAAGCGACTTAGTGTCAATTCATTACTGCCCTAAATTATAAAGAGAAAGATTTCATCCCTATGCAGCCTTACTGCCACATCTGCAGTACTCTACACAGCCTAAATAACAGTGGCATGGACTCTCAGATTATGTTGCTAATATTGATGCTATAAAAAATTATCTGTTTTGTCACTGAAGGTTTTATTAATCTGAAAGAAATGCACCTTTCAGAAGCATATTTAAAAAGTATGTATATTGGCCAGTTCATTTAATCCTTAAAATATATTACAGTAAAACTTCGTTTTTACACTTTTCTGGGGAACAAAAAAAATCGGTGTAGAACTGAGGAAAATGTAAAAGTGAGGAAATGAAAATTGTGTACAAAAATGAGCTTTCGATGAAATTAAAAACAATTAATACTTAAAATAACTTTATATTATATATGTTATTTTCAAAAATGTACATTATTTTTTTCTGTTGCTATTGCTAAAAAAAAACAATCCATTTTATATCAGTTCATGTACATCAGTTTGCCCCCAATCCTCTACTTGGTTGAGGTCAACATTTGGGCTTTTATTCTCTAGGTGAATCGCTAAATTTTAGAGGCCGATTATTTTTTTATAGCGCCCAAATCTTCAATTTTGTATTCTGTTAAAAAATTGGCGGATGCTCTAAACTTGGCCGCTAAATGTCATTTTAAAATCATGATGCGTTTTATAATGACTTGATTAAGAAAAAAAGTGCGTAAAACAAAATGAAATGCGAATTTAACAATATAAATTAACTAAATACTTTAAAAACGATTCATAAGTTAATACATTGCGGCGGCTGTCATTTAGATCGCGCCAAAACGCGAAGAAAACCGCCACCGCGCCGTTACGATTTTCGCGCGCACGAATTGCTGATAGTAAAATAAGTGCAATTAGTAAAAAAGAGCATTATTCAAGCGTTAAAAAAATTTACATACAGTAATTAGTGTGTTCCTTTTTACGTTACTTCATTACTAACGTAATTTTTACGCGTTCGAGCCGGAACCTAAACACCGTAGGTGCCGCATCGAAAATTCATCTAATGTTGGCGTGTAGAGTTTTTGGAAAGAAAAAGTAAAATTCATAATTTCGCTCGTAAATTACACTGAATGTGGAGTTGACATATTGAATTTTCTAAATGATTCGGTGTAAAACCGGGGAAGTGAAAAAATTCATCCGCGTAAAATATTTGTATGGAGATGAAATGGGACTTCGAATTTTCGGTGTAAATAGCTGGAAAACGAGGAGTAAAATCGAAGTTTTACTGTAATATTATGTAAGCATATATGTAATGCATACACTGCAAGGTGCCCGACACAAGTTAAGCTTTGGTTGGTGAACATTTGGAAGAGATCGAATGAACACTCATTTAAATATATTTTACAGAAATTATAGTTACGCCTACTTTTTCGACTGGAATGAAAATAGTAATTGCCAACTTGTAATGTTAATTCTCATCATTTCGCACCTCATAGCTAATGTGTGCCTAAGTATCTCTGACTCTGACCTATGTCCAGATATAGACGAGGGCAGTTTGTAAGTACTATGTACGTGTGTGGGGTGTACTTACCTCGTAACGTCTTATCCACGTAAATTTAAGACAGCCGCCATTTAAAAAATCCCAAAAAAAAAAAACATTCTCAGAACATTCTTAAAAATCTTGACGAGTCGAAAATCTAAATGAAAGCCTCGAACTGATTGAGGCTGGTCTAAGGTTCTTCAAGGAATCAATTCATTTTAAGACTGAACAGTGATGGTTAGTCAAAACTAACTATCTAGAATATCAAAACTTAGTGATAGAAAAAATCCTGTCAAAACTTTGGAGATTATATTAAATAATCTGCTTTGAATTGTATTTTAATTTAGTTTTATGTTACTCGAAGTATATTTTTAAAATAAAAATGTCAGATCTCTACACAACAGTTAACAGTTACTGTTAATTCTTCTACCTGGACAATAACAATAAAAATACATCTTCTCTGTGATAACATAGATTCAAAGCAGAGCACTACTTTGGCGCATCACCACTCTGCAATATGTTTTTTAGGAAGAAAAATAAAATCCATGTCTGATAACTGATAATCTTTATTCCAAATTGTGATATTCACATAACATTAAAATAAAATATTATGTTGTTTTAAAGGATTAGTTATTAATTAACTAAACAATGTTTACCAATTCGCAGTGAAAAATAAGTCACTTTGATTCCAACAATATAATATGTATTCTCCTTCCACCGGAGAAAAATAAACTCCAGCCAAAATAATAAAATTCATGTGTTTATATATAACAAAAGTGATATTTTTCTATAACCGTGAAAAAATATAACACATCAATTTTGTAAATGTGCAGCACTTCTCAAACTCATTTTTATTAAATTTATAATATATCAATTAATAACAATGTTAATGTGCTCAATTTTTGTTCTTCAACTTTCAGGATTTACTGAATAATAACTCATTACTACATTGTAATTGTAATAAATAATAATATTATTCGATTCATCTCCTTTAGACAAGATGTAATCATTATTTTCATACATAATCTAAAATAATCATCACACTATCTTATTTATCCTCCCTATGTATGCATCTTGAAACATAGTGTCAAACAAATTCTTATTTGTCATTGCAAATGACAGTTTCCTAAGATATTACTTATTTAGTAAGCATTGCGGCGAACAGCGCTTCCTTCAGTATTTTAGTTTTCCTTTCTAGGTTCGCAGCTTGGCTTCGGAGTTTTTCATTTCTGGCCTCCAAATCGTCAGCCAAGTGTAGCGTTTCATTGTCTTTCATCTTCCTCTGAAAGCGTGACCTCCTCGAAGCTTCATTATTTTTGTCTCTTCGTTCCCTATATTTATCTTCATAAGAGACAACGGAGCTGTTGTCGTCAATATTGCAGGTGCTGGAACTGCTCACACTATCTCTGCGTTTAGGAGGTCGTCCCCTTTTAGCGGGTGTACTTAATCTATATAACAATTCTTCGGCTAATCCAGTGTTACGTGTCCGACTGGAACTGGATGAGTCATTATTTCTCTTAGTCCTTTTTTTGGGTATTCTTCTTTCTGCTCGGGGTACATACGACTCATCTGATTCCTCGCTGTCACGCCTTCGTTTCTTTGGGTTGAATTTTGGCGTGTCTGGCGGTGTAAGGTCGTACGGTCCCATTCCGATTATCCTGGAATAACTCGACACATTCGAAAAGCATGAAGCGGAAGATTGATTGCAAGTATTCTGGAAAAGACAAACAATCACATAAGTATTCATATAGCACAATTGTGTATGTTTTGATGGAAAAATTAATGGCGACTTTTTTAATAATCATTGATCTGAATACTAGAGATCCAAAATAAGAGAGTAATGATATTTTTGGAAAATATTGAGAATGAAAAATACACAAAAATAGAAAAAAAACTCAAATGTTATACTAACATCATTCTCATTGGTCATCAAGTGATACACATTGTCAGTTTCAAGTTGCTCAATAGTCCTAACAACATCAGGTGTAGTCACAACAGGATCATCTGCCCATGGATTCTGCACGACCAAACTGCTTGTTTGCTTGTCCATTTTTATTTTTAGTTTCAATTTCTGAGTGCTTCCATGCTCTTCAATATTCTCAATTGTAGGACTGTCGAAAGACTTATGTTTATTTCGATCTTCATTAATAATAATTGTGTCGATTATTGTATCATTATTTTGTTTCACTTTTAACGGGGACAAGGTTATGCCGAAATTATATGATTTTTCATAACTTGGTGAAAGCCCTACATCATTAATATCTGTATTCTCTTCGTAGATATTATTCCGAGTACTATCGATGCACATATTACTTGTATTTTCAGGTGTAGAAAAGTTAGCAACGTTGGATGAAAATATTATATTTTCAGTTAGTTTTACTGCATTGTTTGCACTTTCATCTTCGCAAATATTGTTTTTCATCTCAACTGGAGACCACACGGCCTGGTCATTCCAGCAAGCTGAAATCTCTGCAGGAAGGTGCGTCTCTGAAACAGTCACGCATTCCTCCATGGTTCCATCTAGAGAATTGGAGTCTGATATCTCTATTATTTCCTCATAAGCAGGTATGTCTTCAAACACAAAGGTTTCACAATTAACTGACTTTGCATTTTCACCATTGTTATAATTATCTGTTGTATTTTCTGCAATATGCATGGTTTGATTTTCAAATTTCATTAAAATTTGATTTTCTGCTGGAGGAATTTCTTCAGTAAGAACTTCCATACCGGGGAACCAATCATCGAAACAATACCCCGAACTATCTTCAACTTTTGAATCTTCTAAAGAATCATAATAATTAAATCCGTAGTCATCTGAAATAAAAAATAAAAAAATTATAAGTTTACTTACACATTTATGTAATAATGTTGTGTTATAATTTATTTATTTACTAGTTGTTACTCGTCAAAAAAGACGGAATATCGGTTCGCGTCTTTGGTAAGTCTTAGGCCCGGTTGTTTCAAGTTCGATCAAAGTAAGCGGTCGATTAAAGCATAAATTTTTATGTTCTCCACCAATCAGACGATCCGTTTTCGTAAAAATCTATGCTTTAATTGAACGTTTACTTTGATCGAACTTGAAACAACCGGGCCTTAGTATGTATAGTATCTTTTTAGCAGTTTGCGGTTTAGGCAGTGGTAGCATCATTACTACAGGTCATAAGCCCTGGGCCACCTTATAAAGACTTCCATAAAAGTTTTCCATATAAATAGCTTCGTTTCTGTGAGACTTCTATAAATTATTTTAATCAAAAATATGTTGATACAAATTACATTTCTGCATTTCTCTTTTTGCTTACTATTAGGTCCTTACATATGAAATTGGCGTTTAGTGTGGGAAGAACATAAAGCCGTTTTTTTTTTATTATAATATATTTATTTAATCAAAGTATGTACCATTGCTATCTATATACTTTTGCCATCTCATAGGTAGTTCATCGATCCCTTTACTAAAAAAACCATTCGGACGGGAATCAATAAAATCTGTGAAGGCGGTTTGGACTGCCCCATCGGAGTTGAATTTTTTCCTTTGCAAGAAGTTATCCAAATTTCGAAAAAAATGGTAATCTGTTGGGGCAAGGTCCGGAGAGTACGGTGGATGTCTTAGACATTCCAATTGAAGCTCCTCTAATTTGGTAGCCGTCTGTTGTGCAGTGTGTGGTCTAGCGTTATCATGAAGCAGCAGTGGCCTAGAGCGATTAACCAGCCTCGGTTGTTTAGCAGCTAGCTTTTCCATCATGGTTTGCAGTTGCTGACAATAGACATCTGCCGTAATCGTCTGGCCAGATTTAAGAAAGCTGTAGTGAACGACACCAGCACTAGTCCACCAAACGCTCACAAGTAACTTTTTTGGAGTCAATTTTCGCTTGGGGCATGGTTTGGCTGGTTCGGCAGGGTTCAGCCATTGCGATGAGCGCTTCCGATTATCGTACAAGATCCACTTTTCATCACATCATTAATCCTTCGAGCCGTTTCTGCAGCACTGGTGCCACGGTGGAACTCGTACTCGTAAATAACGCGATATTTCAAGTTTTTCATTTTGTAAACTGAGTGACGCAAAGAAAAAAACAATTGAGGAAAAAACAAATGAATTATAATTTTCAAAACACAAATACATGAGTAAATAGCTGTATAAATTTGGATTTGGAATTCCTAACCAAAGAGAAGATATTTGAGATCAAATTTGCCAGTACGGCAAAACGCCAATTTCATATGTAAGGACCTAATATTATCCGGTCGGGTGCCAGAGTGTAGATCTGCACTCCTAAGACACGTGTGCAAATTCGACCTATTTTACCCGCGTTTAGGGGTTTTTAAAGCTTATCATTGGTTATATCTCAAGTTTTTGAATGAATGAACGAGTTCTATTTGTCAAGTAACCTCTTTGCCGCGCAAACCGGACAAAAAGTCATGTCGTCTTCGAACTGTGCATTGTGTTATTTATCTGTTAAAAAAAGTGTTATTTTTAAATAAAAAAGTGTTAAAATGAAGTATTTTTATATTGAAATACAATATCTTTAGTGTTATTGCTTCCACGGTTTTATTCGATAAACATGTGCGTACATTTCATGTACAGAGATAAATTGCTACTCCTGTTCGCGTAATTGGTATTGGATAATATTAGTGATGGAAAGCCATGAATGCGTTTACAAAGTCATTACTATCGCGCATAGTCGTACTTGGAGCATAAATATTTTTAAATTTAAAATATAGCAAACCACAAACAGAATGAAAATCTTTAATAGAATAAGTGTGCATTTTACATTTCAAATTATAGAGAAAAACATTTCATGCAGTGAACCATGACATAATTAACTGCATGAATATTGTGGCTATGATCATAGTTCATCACTTATATGTAATCATGGTTAAGAATCACTGACATATTCCAATCAGCGCATGTGCAGATTCACAGTTAATAAGTGGGATTCAAATGAGTCAAAATAATCTACATAACCATTGGTGGCAGCATTGATAAATCGCAAACAATCATGTTTTTAGATATGTAATCACTGTTAGTGATTGCGACTCGGAGATATTAGTGATAGATTCTTAGTTTGTGATTTTCAGCTCATAACTACCACACAATAATAATTTGTCGTGTTTCTCACAAATAGTTACATTTACATCGAGTAAATTAAATCAATATACTTTTGTTCCATATACAGGGTGTAACAGAGCTAGTCCACAATACTTTACAGGTGGATTCCTGCCTTGATTATGAGTCGAAAGTGTTCAAGCAACCATGATGAATATAATAATAATATCAATAGTTAAGGAGATATGCGACATAAACTTTGCTTTTGCAAAACGTTGGAATATCATTATAGTAACTTATATCTAATATGAAACATTCATTCCCTTTAATACGAGTCAAATAAAATGATAAAAACCTTCCAATTCCAATTGGAATTTTTATTATTTTAATTTAACTTTTATTGAAACAAATTAATTTTTCATAATCGATATAAGTGACTGTAATGATACTTCAACGTTTTGAAAAAAAAAATGCAAACTTTGATATTGCATAATCCCATAACAATTGATATCAGGTCATGGTTGCTTGAACATCAAGGCAGGAATCCACCTGTGAAGTATTGTAGACTAGCTCCGTTACATCCTGTAAATAAAAGTGAAAAAAAATTACCAATAAAGGCCGTGGTCTGAAGTCTGGCAGCGGTCGGGCGACTGCACCACTTCCTCAAGTCCTGAAATCCTTCGCAATCCATCTTGACTTGCTCTACTTTGCTTTTTTCTTTGGCCAGTGGTGGTATTTCCTCTGTGTTGCCGATTATTGGCGATTCCTGGGATTAAAAGATATTAATTAGAATAAAATAAAAAATGGACAATTCTTCTTCTTTACGTCATGTAGACATGTGTATATATGTATGACTAACCCTTCAAATGCCAGACAATTGTTTGTGACCAGGGTTACACAAAACTTCTTTATCAATGGAAATGTCAAATTTACGGTACTTTTTGAATAAACTGAAATCACTCTACTGCCGCATGTGAAGGGTTGATCGCAGCCTGACGCAGCTTCGCAGACAGATATGACCTCACCTGTGACAGCATGTCCAACCCTAGATCGAACTCCGGACAGTTGAATTGTTCGGCTAAGAGATTGGATAGATCGGTTTGAAATTCTGTGAGGATATTGGATGCGGAATCGAACGGGGGGGACAGCGGGGGAAGAGACGGAATGTAATTCAACTGTGGGGAACGAGTTTCCTGATTTAAAGCAAAGATCTTTGTGTCTCGTGACGTTTCCGGAAATCTTCCACTGGGTTTTTGCTTTATATTTTTGTCCTCCTTCACAATGGCTTCGGGTATTTCCTTCGCTCCAATAAAGGGAGGTGGGCTTGATTGACGCAACCATCTTGAACGGGACTGCTCAGATAAAATCAAAAAGCAAAATAATACATAATCCTAAGTGCACCAACACACGTGCATATTACAATTAAAACAGCATAAATATGAACATCTGAAACATTCTAAATTAAACAATTTAATGAACATAAAAATTAATAAAAAGGAAGTAGCATAAATATGTTACTTCGATCTGTACAAATAACCATTTTCATATAAAATGTAACTGAATTTTGTAAAAATAAATATAATTTGATAAATAGAAGAATTATTTAGGAAATAAAATATATATACTGGAAATACACATAGTGAACATTCTTTAAGTACCTTTTTAAAGAAAAAATAATGGTATGAGAGAATACGTAGATTCCTTATACTAAATATTTCTAATTATATTAAAATCAATGTTTCGATAACTTTTAACTTACATTGAGTAATTCTCCGTAGAAGTTTACTGAAATGGTGACCTTTAGGCGACCAACCAGGAGACTAACAAGCTAGTTGTACAGTCTCTCAACCTGAAACAATCAGAAATAAACATTATTATATGAGATGCAAGTAGTAATAATAAACCTACATTTTCAACTGAATATTCTGTTTAAATTAATAATGACAACTGTAATAAGAGTTTTCATATTTGTTTTTTCATTTAGTTTTTGACCTCGTAAATCTCAGAGATCAGTTGTCAAAAAATTAATCTTTCTTATTAATAAAATATTAGATCCATTTAATGACAGTAAAAGTTATTCCGTGATTAATTATCCAATATCTGTTTAATGACTAGTTCTGAGTAGTCAATTTGTGGTGGTGGTGGTGGTAAGGATTACAAATAGATACATATTAAAATGAGGCCTTCAGAACCGGGTCTTATCGATTTAAGTATGAGTTCCAAAGGAACCTAGGAAAATCCCTCTATAATAGATGTTTTTTTCCTCAAAAAAAGGGCCCTAGTACCTATTACTGCAAGTATAGACACATTTAGGATACAGTTATTGCTGTTTTCGGATGGATACGTTGCCGAATACTTATCAAGCAATTTCAATTCTGCGTATTTTTATTTTTTGTGACGTGATGAAATAGATACGAACTTAAAACTAAATGAGAGTGACTGTTAGAGTGATGTTTGACAAGAGGAGTGTGTTTTTAATGTACATAAATTAAAAAAATTTATGTTGGTGTATTAAATTATTTAAAAATACATAAAACTAAAAGAGTGAAGTGAAATAGGTACAAAAATCAGAGCTATGGCATATTTTCTGTATAGTGCGGTGATAAGAAAATCCTAGCTGAGCCGCTTTAAAACAAAACTAACTGTTTTCAAGTGCCGACATGAGGCACACACTCTGCATGGAGACCCTACTCCTACATATAGAGAAATCACAAATGAGATGGTTTGGAAATGTGCTAAGAATGCCAAAGAGAAACAAATGGGTCACTCCAGATTCAAATGGGAGAAGCAACAAAAAAAAGTATATGAAAACAGAAAAAATCCTGACTGGTTAACGTATATGGAAGTAGTACAAGACAGGGGAATATGAAAGCACCTTGTCAAATTTTTCGGAAACAATTGAGTCATATTTCAAAGCGCGTAAAAACAAAAATGGGTGTCCTTAAGTCATCGAGTAACATTTGGAGTGTTTCAGTTGCTAGTGATCCACAAAAAGACGAATCGATGGATATTACGAAGGCAGAATTTGCTACCATTGCTTTATATTTGAATTTGCCCAAAATGATCTGGAGTTGCTGGTATACCATCTGGAGTTGCCAGATCAGATATAGTCTGGAGAGCAAGGGGTTAAGTATGGATTTTAAGTAGGGATGCATCCGATACTGATATATCGGCGATATGGTGGGTTTTCCGATATATCGGAATCGGCGATATTTATTTGCCAATACATTTTGAATTTCGCACTATAGATAATCCATGTGTAAACGCGCCATCTTTGCGCTTAATTCGTTCATGTTTAAACGCGGCACAGTCTATGCTCGGGGAATCCCCGCGTTTCATAATTTCATTATACTTCATGATCCTTTTTTGTAAATATCGGTATCGTACGAGCAAAAGTGCGTATCGATGCATCCCTAGTTTTAAGTTTATTACTGAATTAGAAAATTATAAATAATAAAGTATAAAATCATGGTATTCAGTGACATGCATAAAATGAAGCAGATAGTAAGCTTCAGATAACAAAAATAAAAATTACCACACTTGTCATCGATCCATTTGAAGGGCGCGTGATATATAAAATGGATTATGGTGATAAGATAAACTAATTGGAATAGCGAAGAATTGTCTCCTAACAAAAAAAACAATTGAGATAAAAAAAGATAAAATCCGGCCGCTCTACAAGCCAGGGGCGGGGGGGGGGGTGAGGGGCCGGCGGATGACGCACTCGGCGACTTGTAAGAACCTGCAAAATTTTCGCGGAACAGCGTTACATGCATATGTGTACGTATCATTGACCTCGTTCGAGCAAACCCATCTTGGGCCTCGAGTGGGAAGATAGGTACCCGATCAAATCATCAATGTTAAAATTTTGGAAACTTGTCTCATTTCATCTTTACAAAAAAAAATTTTAAATCCCATTTGTAATTTAAATACATTATCATTATCACCGAGAAACGCAAGCCATCCGTACTAGTTTGTACATCGTCATCAAAAGGGGGAATTCCAGTGTACCCAGAAAAAAACGCAATCTATTATATTATACGCGCGGATACTTGTATACCTACATACACAATGTAGGTATAATTTGGACGCCACCATTGTACGCGAAATCTGCAAGTCATGGTTTAAAAATGACCGTAATCATCATCATTCATTCCTGTGTATATTTCTACATACAATCACATTTAATGTGTTGTTCAAAAAGTTGGGCGTTTAAATAAATACAAACACGGTTTAATTCGTGAACTAATGCATGACTTTATTTCCTGTACCAAATTCGAGACAGAAAAGATAAATATTTACCCACACAGCGAACAATACATTCCGAAATAATTACCTTTCGTAAAACATTCGAATGCATAAGTACCTACTTACGCATCGCGAGGTGATATCTTTGGGGCTCGGATGAGGTTTTCCCACTTTTTTTTTGATTGAGAAGAAAATCGGTAAATCGTTCAGTAGGAGCATTACAAAGTAAAATTCGATATATAAGTACATAATGTAGTGAATATTCATCGCAGTTATGACTATAATATATTAGTTTTCAGTTCACGATCAATAAACGAAACTGAATTATTTATTGTCCACCTTTCAATCAATCCGACGAATAAGGCGCCGGCTTTCGTATTCGCGTAATATTATAATGACATTCCCTTCATGACGCCACGTCACGTGGCTTTTGGAATTACTGAAATAGTTTTCCTGCTAAAATTCTCTGTTTACAATAATTGAAAATATGCATATGCAAAAAACAAATACACATTACAGAATAGAAAAAGTATGTTACACAAAAAGTACGTTATAAATAATAAATTAATATAGGCATGAGCCAAAAAACACGAAACAATAAAAAGTACGTTAGGTACTTACAAACATGCAGCGAGCAGACAGCTGTTCAGCGGGGCAACAAAAACCAAAAACTAATAAAATGGTAATAAAAAGAAAACAAACTCTTCACGCTTTTAAATATAAATACAGCAATTGAGAGCCAATATTTAGCCAATTTCGCATATAAAGCCCAGACAACTCTATGGCGGTAAACACGTGCGCGGCGCTTTGCAGCCGGAAAATATTGTGCAATATGTAGCGGGAAATCTTATAAAACGTTATCCCCACTCTGAGCGCTCCATTATCGGATGCGAATTGGAGGGGGCGTCTGTGACGACATCACGCCGCCAGCCAATAGGAGGCCGGGCCGGTGACGACATGGCGGGGAAGTCAATATCTTCACTGTCACGAGTTCTGTACGGGCGGCTTGAAATGTTGAAAATCACGCTCATTGAAACTAAAATATACTATTTTCACGAAGTAAATTAAGCTACCGAGCAAAAAGGGGTAGACTATTTATTTTACGTTATGAAGAATGCGCGAAAGGAGAACATGTCTTTACTACAAACTGTACATGTCATATCCGCAACGGGTTGGTACGGGGTGTAGGTATCGCGTTAGAATCGAACTGGAAAATAAGATTCTAAATATAGGACATACGAAGACAATGACGAATCGGGCGTCAGCAATTTTTCTGATAAGTTCGTTGGTCGCCAAAGTTTGTGAGGAGACAGGTTCGCTGATAGATGATACCGAGCGAATTAATTAAAATTATGAGTGGATCTGGATAAGGAATCAGGCCGGAGCTGAGTCGTAAAACGCGGACCACATTAGCAATCTACAAATATATTATGGAGCAATATGAATTAGAAAGTTTAAAACGGAAGAATGTGATTGCGCTACCAATCTTCACGCAAATTGGGGCCGGTTGTTTGATCGCGAGTAATGATCGGAAGGTAAAGGTCGGGTATGCAGAAAAGTTTAATCTGTACCTACAAACTTTTAATGGTCGATCCATACATTATTGTTAAGGCCGGTTGTTTAACCAACAATAATATAAATAATTAAGTAAAAGGCATAGATTTTTGCGAAAACGAATTGTTTTTTTTTTGCTTACACGTTTTTTTCTTTACTAGGTACTGATCATACAATCGGCCCTTTAAAGTAAGGCGTATTCTTTGATAAACTAATTAACACTTAATATAATTTTTTAAATCACTTTAATGATTATTGATTGATGTATTGGGCTAAATCCGAGATAATGGCCCCATTGCACATACAACGAAAATGATTATTTCTCTATATTATTGAATGTGCTAATAACTAAATGAAAGATAATTTACGTTTAAAAAGTAAATATTAAATAAGATATTACACTTTAAAGTTTCGAAAAATGCACTGCATATTTTGACATTTCATAGGCAATATATGAGTTTGGTTTGGTTGGGTTGTTAGGTTAGGTTTGGTTTGTTTAATTTAGATTACGATTATTTTAGTTAGATTAAATTAACAGGAAATTAAATTATATAGTGAAATACTTATTTTCATTGTATAAACAACGGGACCATATTCTTGGGTTATTCCGATGTGTTGTTTTCAGGTACGTAATAGTTAAAATTTAATGGTAATTTTGTAAAAGCATACTGTAAAACAGACTGGGCGATTTTTTAAACATCTTTATTGATAAAATATTTGTAAGCCTAAAGAGCAAATACATACATATATTTAAGTAGGTAATACCTCCCTTCCTACACAGTTTCCACAGTCACAACTTTCATTGATTCGAAGGACTTTTAAAAATATTATTATTAATTGAAGAATCCAAAAATAAATATTATTAACATATTATGGTTAACATAATGGTTTATAGTAATCTTTCGTTTAAATTGATTTTTGCGTTTTCCACCAGTCATACAACCCGTTTTCGTGAGAATACTATAATCTATGTTGATACAACCAGCTGGATACACCAAAATATGTGAATAATTAATTGCTTATTATTTATTTTAACTACAATATTTGTTTTTTTATTTTATTTCCTAAAATGATACATTGCTGAATAACCATAGGTCATTAAAAATTGAATTAAATTAATATAAACGGAATTAAAAAAGGTTATTTAAAGATACAACGTGTCAGTTTTTTGTTGAGCTCAAGAATTATTCCTATTTCTCACTTTTTTTAATGCCGTATTTCTGACACCTCATCTGACTCGACAACCCACAAATTTGATATACTTTCGAGAATAAAGGAAGGTAGGTATAACGTGGAGCAAAAAACAAAATACTTGTTCATTGTTATCCTATCGAGAACACATGGAGGCTCTTGCCTCGTTGAGAATTGAGAATCGTTGGATTCATCTCGACAAAATCCATCCGTAAATATGATTTCTGCTTATGCTAATTGCCCAAATGACATAAACTTCGAAATTTTTGCCGCAAGTTTTCACTTAAACTTTACAAACATTGTATATCGTATTGTCTTTGCACTTTATAAGCAGCTATAGCTTGAAATACGTACGATAGAGGAGCTTGTAAGCCATCGTTTAACACTTGTTTCATCCCGATTGGACTTAAGGTTCACGAGCCATGGCGTCTCAAGATTGACTGAGCGCGCCAATTCCAATTCGTGCTGCTTACGTAACTCTGTGTAGAGGGGGCGGGCGCGACTGATGCAATCTAAATAAATCTAACATCTTTTCTCAATACATCGATACCATTAACTTCCATCTGCGTCGTATACTTTTTGACATTGCCTATAAAATCTGATGTTCAGATCAGATATTTGGGCGTGCACCACATAGGTACCTACCTCGAGCCGATTTTAATGACGTTTTTACAAAAACGAATCGTCTTCTTTGTGGAAAAAACAAAAATCTACGCTTTAAACGATCAATTGCTTAAATCAAGTTGATAAAACCGGCCAATAGCGAGTGTTGATATATTATCATGTAATATAATGAGAATTTAATGTTTTTTGTTGCCAATATTTAAAAACCAAGTACATAAATAATATTCTACGATCTTTAACACATACAGAGTGTAAACATCAACATAGAGATGTTTTATTATATTTACATTATATTATATAGTATATAATATATATATATAGAATATATCTATATATATATACTATATATATAATATATATAGATATATATAATATAATATATATATACTATATATAGATATATCGATAGATATTATTATATAACAACATATATACTTTACAGATAGATTCTTGCCTAAATGGTGAGTCGAAATTTTTCTAGTACCTACCTATCTACTAGTAATTGAGTTGAAAGATAATTGACGTCAAAGTTTGCATTTTTTGTTAAAATATGTTATATAAGAATTGGTATAAACCGTCTAGGTACGATATATCTTGATATTCTTAATTCTTCTTGTTATTCTTAAGAAATAAATATTTTCTAAATTGTACTCTCGAAATGACGTCCCGTTACTTCGATGTACCTACCTACTTTTTGCAGCTTTCGACACTTAAATTACGCATGCAATCTTAATCCTATTACTCAGTTCTTATTTTGTAGTTAGTGGTTTTTATATACCCAAAGAATGACTCCAAAGTCAAGTGGATTATGTTAGATGAATGACGAAGTTATATAAGTAGGACCGTATTCTGAAATAAGCATTTTTGATATTTCTGTATCTTGACAGTTATTATATAACTTTGTGATGCCGTCAATTTTGAAGTTTTAAGATTGACAGGTTTGAAATTAATGAATTCAATCGATTAGAAAGATCGTTATTCATAATTGTGAATAACTTAACGTTTGTTTACGTTTTGAAGCTTTCTGATTGATTGAATTCATTGATTTCAAACCTGTCAAACTTAAAACGTCAAAATTGGCGGCATCACAATGTTATATAATACTGTCAAGGTACAGAAATAGCAATATTGCTTATTTCAGAATACGGCCTCCTCGTCCAATCCAATTTTGTGGATATTTTTTTTTATGTGTAATGGCGCATTTTAATTCCAACTTTATAAAACATTTGATCTGACCGTCAGACGGATGATGAATGCAATATAACCAAAACACGTAGCCGAGGATACGACGCAGTACGGTATATTTGTGGCCGCGAACCCCGTTTTTAAAACACGGCCATGTGATCGCCTGACGTGGCCGTATCCCTGCGCCGCCGCCCTGCGCTCGCGCCTCTGACCTTCAACGACCCGCTTCACGCGGTAATGTGTCATTTGAAATATTTATGTAGATACCTAGGTAGCTACCTACTTTGTAAGCTTAGGTACCTACTTGGCCATTCATTTTAGCCCTGTCTTAAAGGGGGGGGGGGGGGGAAGGTTAATTCGGTGGAAAAAAAACATGTTGTCAAGATTTTTTTTTGGTGATACAGGTACAATAGTGCTAGTTTGTTTATTTAATTTCCATATAATAATACATTATTTTTTTAAATTTTCACTTCAAAATATTTATGTCAGTGAATCTCCGGAGGCGCCTCGAAAAAAAGTTGTTTTGCGGTGTACCTCATAACTCGCAGCAGAATCATCTGAAACAAAAAATCAAAATGCACTTGTTAAAGGAGATGTTTCTCGAGGTAACCCCGTGAGGATTTTTTTGATTTTTTACTGTAAAATTAATAATTATTTTTAAAAAAAGCTCCCGGGGGTACCTGATGAATTATGTGAAGAAGTACTGTGCAAAATTTCAAAACAATCGGTCCAGTAGATTTTGAGTTATGGCGTAAACTTTTTTGAGTTTAAATTCTAAATAAAACTCGACAATTCTTTTATACTTACACAGAGTCGTCGATGCCAGGTCCATACAGCAAAGAGCTTTCATCAAGAAGATCTAGAGCATCTTTTTGTCCTTGTCTACGCAAAACTCTTCCAATACAATAGTGCGTCCGGTAATCATCAGGTAAGCGCGTCCCTCAGCTGCCCGAGCAGGTATAGAAAATCAGTCTGAGCAAAGCTCAAATGCTCATAAATTCGTCAATTTTGCTCCGATCGCTTGAAATTTTGACACGCGATGTTATACATTCATTAAAAAATTGTAATCTTGCGATGTTACACATTCATTTAAAAAATTAAAAATAAAATGCAAAAAATAATTAAAAACCTTACCCCCTTAACACACTCAACATAATTTATAATTGATCAATAAAACGCTTACAATTTATTGATTAATAATATTGACAGTGTGCGGGGGGGGGCTTTAAGAAAAAAGCATAGATTTTTGCGAAAATGTGCTACTGAACAAACAACCGGTTTCAAGCGGACACGTCATAAAAAAAGAAGGAATTTTCAGGCTGTTGCATCCGCCCTTTTTTTAAAATTATACCTGAACCTAACATTACCAAAAAGGAAGACAAACATATCGGAGGTCCCTACGTATATCTACTGTCGAATCTGCAAAAATTATTTTTCCATTGTACTCTCTCTTAAACATTCAATTTTCTCTGTATTTTCGGACAAAGTTAAAAAAAAATTTTCATGCCAAACAAAGCATGTAAGTAGGTACTAAAGGAAAATTAAACAATTTTATAACATTGTTCGAAAATATAGAGTAAATTGGATGGTTTAAGATAGTGAAACGAAAATCGATTTTTTTGCAGATTCGACAGTTAGGCCCGAATACAGAGTCAATACTTATACGATTTTAAGGTTTAAGGGACCACTCGAAAATGTAATTTGTAGTCAGAGTGAAATCTATATTCGTTATGACGTCACACACCTCGACAAACGAAAGGTCAGTGTCCACCTTACAATTGTGTATGAAATTTCTATGGTTCTTCATTTCAGTCAATGCTTAGCGGTGCGCATGCGCATTATTGACATTATTGTAAGGAAACCGGCCGAATATCTACTTTTTTTGACAGTTGTTGAAAGCTGCTCGATACCTTCCTTTAAATTTTACTTAAGTTGAATTTATTATAATCATGGCGGATTTTGACCTGTTGGACGATAGTTTTACGGACTATTATGTTCAATACCTCGATGGGACCGTCGATATTTTGTAACGCCAATTAATTTTTCCCATTTGCGTAGTCGGTGGATTTCGCAGGGGAAATTTTCCAGTTTTCCAGCGGTGCAATTTTCTCATCTTCCACGGCTGTCAGAAGGGCCTGGTCATCAAAATCCCAAAATCAATCCTTTCCTGACCTGTCGTCTAAGCTAGTAGACTAGCTTTGAAGCGAACAAATCGCTCTCGGCATATCTGCCCTTTCGCTAATCGTTCCTTCGCCGGTAAAATAGTTGAGATCGCTAAATAATTCAGCATATTTCCATCGTTTCTCGAAATGGTACGGTATAATGTGGCGTATATTTATTTATTTATTTTAACACAATTACAAATAAACTTTTTTCATTAGCTTATAACGCCCCACTACGTTAAACCTGTTCTGGGGCAGTTATAATTAACAATTTAATATTTTAATAATATAATACAATACCATATAAAACAAGAGAAAAGAAAAATGTACATAAAGAATAAAAAATAAATCAAAAAAATACAGAAATACATAAAAGGAAAGAAATATAAAAGATAGGATCAAATTATACAATATGGTAAAAAGAGTTATAATACAAAAGATTAAAAAATATAAAATATTTTATCATGGGTGGATCATCTCCTCAACATTCTTTCTTCTTTAATTTTTGAGCCAAATTGGCCGAATTTTATAATTGACTTAATTTCGTCAGAATATTGAAGACACGAGGGGCAATGAAATTAATGTGTCTGCCCAAAAGACATTTTCATAATATGCACAACAAAATTATTTTTTCTTGCTTGTCTTGTGACTTTGTTTTGTTGAGTTCTATTGTGTGCAATTTTGTCCTTGTGAAATTTTGTAAGAATAATTTTAAGGTGTAATTGCCTCAAATCAAGAACGTAAAAAATTCTAAACAAATCATCTAAATGAAACAAATGTGAACATGTGTATGGATTTCAATGCGCTTTTGAAGTCCCTCATTTCCTTCCTTTTAAGTTTAAAGAATTATATTTTAAGAAATGTCAAATTCAAATAAAAAGCGTGGGATAATCATGAACAACCTCTGATATATAAACATATAGAAAGCGAATAAAATTCTTCAAAATTATGAAAAATAATTCAAAACTCGTTTTATAACGAGTCGTGAATATTATCATTTAATAAAAAACACCGACAGTTCTAAGAATCGTGAACGCAATGGTCGATGCCAAATAAACGCTGAATCTAATTTTGTCGAGTCATGCTTACAGGGGCGATATAATCTGCTGTAAGTAGGTATGATACCTGTTTCTCGTCAACTCGCATCAACATTCAACAGTGATGAATTTAAATTATTTTCAACATTGCAGACGAAATGTCATGGCGTGAAATGTCCCAATATGTACTTAAAAAATGCGATTTTTGAGCAAGGATATTATTCTAAAACACAAGTTAAATATGTACTCGTACAATGCAAACTACAAAACAGGTTCTAAAAACCACTGCTCTCATCTTCGGATGTTTTGCTTTATAATTAGTACTCTATATAAGAATGTCATACACTGGTGTCAAGTGGGTGTAAGTAATTGTCTCCGGAAAATTTGATAGATTGCAATATTGAATAAAGTTTTTGAAATGAAATTCTGGATACGAATCTATTGTTTTTTCACATATTTTCAAAATATAGATACTAGCCAATACAGCTTTCAATAAATTTTCTGTAAATAGTCAATCCTTGTAGGATACCGTTAGACAAAACGTTATTATATTATTTTATTATATATCTAATGTGCATGTATATAGAGTCGATAGAGAGGGGAGTTAACAACATAGAAGTGAATGTAATGCTGGCGAAGCGTAGTAGATAAAGAAAGGTTCGCTGAGATGGTTTGACGAAGATGTATGAATGTAGCCGAAGCAAAAGTGGTGTGCCAAGATAGAATGATATGGCGTACTATCCTCTCTGCCTATCCCTGCGAAGAAATGGCGTGATGTTAGTTAGGTATGTGTATGTCACTGTGACGAAAAACAGTAGATATAAATAAATATAAAATCAAATGTTCGTCTTATTTCTAATCAATGGAAAAACTATAATCTCAGTACGCGTCAATTTACTGCGCACATATTATATAACAGGTATTTAAAAAATTAAAAATATTTCTGCACCTTGCATCATCTAGGAAGATCGGTCCAAAAGCGCGAATGACGAAGCATCGCATTGTTTATGTGTGTTATCACTCTATATCTGCCGTTTCATCAGCTATTTATTATTATATTTTCCTCATTGGATGTAAATATGTAATTATTTTATAAAATATAATCAAATCGGCATGCAATATTCCCACCTCCCTCACACTTCAAAACGCGATCTATTACAATAATAATAGTAGGGTGTATAAGGATATAAGAAATCAAAGAAAATATGGCTATTCAGATCTGATCTTTGGATATGCTGGTCTTTCCCAGGACGAGACAGAAGAGCCTTCTGACGTGTATAGCGAATGTGTCGAATGAATGAAGGGTGACATTGCGAGGAGTGAAATTGATCGAATCGAACACTCTCCGCGATCTATAGAGCCTAATCCGCTGTCTTTTTAGGTTATGAGAAAATTGATTGTTTGTAGGTACCTACCGGGGAACGATTCGAGTGTTTATTTTTCTGAGAATAAATCCCCTCGGAAAATGTAAACACTGTTGGAGCAAAAAGCCAATTAATTATAATTATACATAACGTTGGTTGCTTTACTTAGAACACATGCTCTATAGCTAGTTTTCAGAATAGCACATTTTTGCCGACCTAAAATGGTGCTAGGAAAACGCATTCATATCAAACTACCGGGCCTATTTATATTTATACTGATTTGTTATTTATTTATTTATATTATTATTATGTACTTACTATTATACAGGTCTTGGGGCTTTTAAATGGACATTAGTTTACAAAAGGAATAGTGCATTTTATTTGACTTGTATCAAATAAAATACATCGTAACTGAAGTACGTTATAATGAAATAAAAGTTTAAAAAAAATTGAAGATAATAATTATTTATTAATACAAGAAAGAAAAATCATAATACATATCTTAAAAGAAAATATTTAAAAATAAAACAGACAAGGTAAACAAAATAAAATAGAATAATAAATAATATTAAGGTTATAGGTAAGTACCTAGCTAGACATTTTTATAGTCTACATATATTGTTTTTTATACAGGATGTCCCGTAGCTAGTAGCAAAAACTTCGAGTTTTATTCATTCAATTTTAAATAGAAAATATTCTTTACACTTTGAGCGAAATTGAAATATCAACAGTTTATGTATCAACATCAAAATTTAAATATCAACATCAAAATTTGCATTTTTTCAGTATTTCTGACCTATCTTCTGTAAAACATTGAAGTAACATGAAAGTAACATATATCGAATATTTAAAATTAATTCGCTTTGATACAAGTCAAATAAAATGATTAAAACCTTGAAAAAAAATTTAAAATTTCTGCACAAGTAGAATATTGAAAAAATTCTAACTTTCATGCCGCTTAATTCACCAAGACTGTAAAGAAAATTTTCTATTCAAAGTTGAATGAAGACAGCTCCCCGAAGTTTTTGCTACTGCTACGAGACACCTGTATAATACTGTACACTTCGTCGATCTTGATTTCGTTTCTCAGATGTCTTGACATTTCTCTCATAAACTTTACGCCCCGTCTATTGTTATCATATACCTACCTACCTACCTATCGTGTTATACTTTTAATTGAAGGTAGATAATTATTTTATATTACTATGTTACTTAATGTGTTGATGTGATATAAGAAAATTAAAGAAATCATGACTTGGTTATTTGAAACCGTAATCGAATGTCGACTTACACGAGCCTTTGGAAAGTTGGGGAATGCCCACAACCGCCTGAACTTTCGACGCCACTGGACCCGGTACTCCATTAGCAATGACGTGTATTTTACTTAGGTACCTGTTTGTTGAAAGTAGGCTGTTGCTACGGAGGCACCGACGGCGTAGGAACTCTCTTTGAGAAAGGAATAGAGTGGGGGAGTCCTCTTATCAGGAGCTCATTGCAACACTGAATAAATGCTGATATTGCAATTTGCTATCAAAGACGTATTCCTTGATTACGCAACCAAGCCCAGAAATAAAAAATGTAGGACTTAAAAAACTCTGCACTAGCCGCTGTATAAAATCAATCATGGATTTTCACGGTCGTCAAAAAAGAATGTAGTTTTTTCTGGATGGTTCTGTCGTAAATTATTTTTTGGCCAAAGTAGAATAACCCGAAAAAAGTTAAGCAATTATTACTTCTTTTTGTATTATACAATATATTGGAGTTCGAGCTTATTCGTTGCTTATATTTTTAAACAGACGCTCAGGCTTAGTTTGGAAACGTAATGATATGGATACGTTATGCATTCTGTACTTTTTTGGCTCGTTCAATCTTTCTATATTTATATTTCTCTGTATATCTTTTTTTGGTTTGAAATAATAGTGATGGACTAAACCGTTATTCTGTGTGTGATTGGTATTCTTTGATTGGTAACTGAGATTTAACTGTATATAAATCTCATATAACAGTTTTAATACGGTTTTGACCATCACTAGGAAGATAAATATCGCACATTGATATTATGTGAATAATATGTGCGCCTACGCACAGAAAGATTAAAACTCAAACACGGAAAAACGGAAGAGATCTCTTATCTATGCAGAGCATGTTAATGTTGTCAGATTACGCACAATTTAATAATTAAATAAATAAATAATACTCACATGTTTGTAGTGTGCAAGCCCTTCTTAAAAACGATAAAATAATTAGTGGGAGCGCGATTGCAGGAACCGCGCATAAACTTGCCGCGACAGATCTTCTTGGTCTGATGATAATTATAGTGATGCTGAATGTTGGCGATATTCCTTGGAAGAATGTTCAATTCACCGGTCATGTTAGGGTTGAGATCCCTGATCACAGCGGCCAGCATCGACCCTTTATGTATCCTTATAGCGAAAGTTTTAATTTAAATTCGTATTATAACGATATCGTCCAATCCAATCACTATTATTGTTATAACTCGACGAAATCACTCGACGAAAACGTACCTATGTCAAATTTTAATAATATCTTATATACTACAACAAAGGAAGTTTTACTGTTCTAAGAAAACTTGAGAAAAATCTTTAAATCCCGATATTTTCATATTATACTAAAACTCCCACACACACAACGGTTCTGAGCGCTTATCAAGTATCAATATACAATATGGCTTATTCAACTTTTCCTCAAAACGCTAAACGTTACACCAATTTCGATTCAATTGCCATAAATTTCTCAAGAGCAGAATGTACGAGCGGTTATCAGTAAGGACTTTAGAGAATTGAATCGCTCTCCACGCTGTAGGCGGGTACCCGCGCGGATTGCGTCAGCCAAGCTCGCGAGAGGGAGACAGCTTCATACTTACATCACGACGTTGAAAAGAGAAACACGAGTCGATATTTGGTTTTCTTTGATGAATGAAAATCTTTTATTACATTTTCGTACATGGAGAATGCTTAGGCCTAACTAAGATAATTTTATTTTATTTAATATTGGTATAAAATACAATAAATTAATGTACTTCGTAAATTAAAAGTCATATATTTAAACATGTTTGTAATAAAACATAACCTATCGGCGAAAAATGACAGAAGGTTCCAGAAAAGTTTTTTTGGCGCCTTTTTTAAATTCATCGTTCTCACAGTGTCCGCTGGGGTTAGATATAATATTACATAGTATTCAGTGATACAACATGATACAAGTCAAATAAAATGATAAAAACCTTGTAAAAAAACTATTTTCAATTTTATTAGATATTAGAGCGAATGAAATTTTCATAATTGGTATAAGTACTGTAATAAATTGCATAATAATATTTCATAATTGGTATAAGTACTGTAATAAGAGTTCAACTTTTTGCAAAAAATAAGTCAGAAATATTGAAATAATGCAAATTTTGATATTGCATATCTCCATAACTATTAATATTATTAGGTTATGGTTGCTTGAACATTTTCGGTTCATTATCATGGTAGGAATCCACCCATGAGACACCCTGTATAAATCACTAATGTAGAAGGATACATAGGTGATTTATTTAACAGAAAAAAATCCATCTATCAAAAAAATATATAACTGCACAGTTGAGTTATAAATGAAAGATAGTTTATTGGTCATTTTCGTAAAAAATTCACCTCAAGGACGTTTTATAAGTGATTTACGTAATTTGTTTTTATTGTCAAATTTTATGTTCTAAAATTGCAACCTTATAATTAAAATATTATAAACTCGCGTTTTTCTTCTCCACAAACGTTTCACACAAATATATAGGTACAAATTGCCAGGGGAAGGCGGGAATTGAAAAAAAAACAGAAATTAAAGTTTACATATTTAATGGCAACACGGGCACTGGAATTCTAATTAGACTTTAAAATTATGCACCCGGTTATTTATGTTTTGATTATTTGTAGATGATATATGCTTAAATCTATGCCTTCACAGCCTTCTTCGCATCTTCTTTCTTCTTGTGCCTCCAACATCGTCTGGTGATTGGCGTTATTGGCTTCATCGGAAATCACCATGTGTCCTCATGGACGGAGCCGTGATAGCTTCGATCCTTTACAGTTCACCGAATTCAGGCGGATGAAGGCAGCATCGGATCGAACCGGACATGGTTCCTCGGAAGCTTGCGTCTGATGCACGTGGGGAGCACTCCTCAAGCCGGCTCTTGGAAGGAGTTCTGGTTCGCGTCCCTCGCACTGGCACTGGTATTACCCTTCATCAGGGCTGGCTGCAATCATTCCCAATGTACCGCACTTGCGTGTCCGGTGGCTGCATTTCAGGCACGTGGAACACCATGACAGAATATGCAAAGGGCAGACCTCCAGCGAGCTTGATGATGATACGATTTCAGGTCAGGATCGAGAAAAGCTTTCATTTATTTCAATTTCTTAGAGTCTACGATACTCTGAGTACTTTACACGCGGCTAGACCACCTAATCTACTTCTACAAGTGCCTCAGTTCTATAACTTTGACACTTTTACAAAAATAATTGTTGTAATAAACATAGTATGTTTTATAATTTTACATGACTTCGAAAGGGTAAAAGTTTTTTAAGAAAAAACCCACTAGAAAAGCTTTCAAGGGACGTTCGAACTTTTTGTAAGTTCCTGCGTGGAAACCAGGGGGGAGTGCATTTCCTCCCGTCTGATCTCTGATTGGTCGGCCATAAGGGTGCCGATATTGCCAGTAAGTCTCCAATCACTTATCATTGTCTCCACACACATATGTAAAAGTTGTTAAATACAGATTGAAGACAATACCAACAAAATATACAATTATACATCAAAATATACAATAGGGTAATTTCACATTTTACAGATATCTATGAAAATATATTATGAAATAGATTCAGAAAAATAAATTATATTTTGTAACTCTGTATGGAAGGAGTGGGATAATGTTTTCATTCATAATTTTTGTAATAAAAATCTTAAAAAATACGATTCCATTAAAACGCGATATGATTAGTCATGACTGGTCGTGACGTTGTTTAGCAAGAATTATAGATAAACCATATGTGATCTATGGTGTTTGTCGCTGTAAAGTCCGTCCAACTTATCTGAAGAATGGCCAAATTTGGAACTAACGACGCCATATTGGATTATCTACAGCTGACAGACCTTTGACAGACTTTGTTTACAGAGGGGTTCACGACTGTTTCGATAGTTTTTTAAGAAAATTTTAGATTGTCACCATGCCAAAAACCATTAAAAGCGGTGTTTGGGAAATAATCTTGAAAATGCACACGTTTTTTGAAGAGGTACAAAGTCTAAAAGCCCCAATTATACCGTTTGATTTTGTTCATAGACTTATTGCCGCCACTTCAGGTTAGTGCTGCCATGCAGTTATAATGATTTTCCCATACTTAGTTTTTTATTTTACTATTATACAATTTCTTCAGGTATTTCTGAATCGGCAATTTACAAAATAGTTAAAGAAGGTAAAGTGGCCGTGGAAATGGGCATTAAAATATCTACACCCGGAAAAAAAAGAACAAGGATAAGTGGAAAAATTGAATTAGAAGCCGTAAGATGAGAAAAGTTTTAGAACATATTTTATTCGATAATTTTTTACATAGAATTTTTATTATTTATACTTTTTATTACATAATTCATTAACGAGTTCATTTGTATAAACTTCTTTTTTCAAAAATATTTTTTTTTATTTATGCACATTAAAGACTGGTTGCATCAACTTACTTTATAACAATAGTTCATCAAAGCATAGATTTTTACGAGAGCGAGTTGTTTGATCGGTGGAAAATGCAAAATATCTATGCTTTGAACGAAAGATTACTATAAACCAAGTTGATACAACGGCCCTAAACCGATTGATATCCTTAGGTGTTACTGAGTTAAACATGGTGGTCATGATCATTAGGTATGAGACACCGAATAAAACCGGCGCCACACTGCGCGGATCTTCCGCCGCGTCTCTTCTGTCGTGGAACATCGCTACATTTCTTTCCATACAATATGCGCTTATTAAACACACTACGCGGATGATCGGTCGATCTATTTGCTTTGCCGATTTGGCGCAACGGAAAAAACGCGGCGGAAGATCTGCGTAATGTGGCGCCGGCCTAAAATAATAATTATTGTTTGTTTTTTTTTTCCTGAAAATTGTATTTTTTTTTTATTTTGAAAAAACGCCATTTTGTAACGTTGTGTATTTTACGAATGTATATTTTGATAAATTTATTTGTACGTTAGTTTACATTTTTTGTTTTTTATCGTGTCGTATACTGCTTAATAACTTGTTTAAGAAAAACGAATTTGCATAAAATTCCCTACAAATGAGATAATTTTTAGACTATGGGCAGTACCACAACGATTGGGACGCCCTCCTTTATTCTCCAGATAAGTTGGACGGACTATAATTTGTTTATTTTCTATGGTCACTGTTTGTCTTCGCTCTCGTGTTTGCATGGTTTTTATATAGATTTTGCCGTGTTTGTGACCTATTTTAATAAAATAACTATCTAAGAACACATTTAAAATAATGAAGGACGGATTTTCGCAAGGAAAATCCGATAACTTACCGAAAATTAATGCTTTAATGTTCAGTTTTCAGGAATAAGTTTCTACATTTGGGTACCATATAATATCTAAAAAACTTTTTCCCTGACATTATGGACGCACTATACAAAAAAGCCGACTTGTTTTATAAAAAAAGAATGAACGTCTAAATACGCGAATTTGCTCTTACGTGTTAAATCTCAGATGACAAAAAGTCATGCCTAACGTCACTTGCGAAAATAAGCGTTTTGGCGGAGTTTAAAATCGTGATATTCAAAAGCGTTTTTTTAACGTTCATATGCATATTAAAAAAATATTTATCTTAAACGTATTTTCTGAACCAAAGTTAAGAATTTTCTATAAAAAAATGTGAAATTACCCTATATACATCAAAATCATTGTCTCCACACACATATGTAACACAATACCACGAAAATATATAATTTTATATCAAAATATCGTCGCTATATATTAGGTCCTTTCATATGAAATTGGCGTTTTGCCGTACTGGCAAATTTGTTCTCAAATATCTTCTCTTTGGTTAGGAATTCCAAATCCAAATTTATACAGCTATTTACTCATGTATTTGTGTTTTGAAAATTATAATTCATTTGTTTTTTCCTCAATTGTTTTTTTCTTTGCGTCACTCAGTTTACAAAATGAAAAACTTGAAATATCGCGTTATTTACGAGTACGAGTTCCACCGTGGCACCAGTGCTGCAGAAACGGCTCGAAGGATTAATGATGTGTATGGCGACGGTGCCGCAAAAGAAAACACAGTGCGTTTTTGGTTCCAACGTTTTCGTTCTGGAAATTTCGACCTGCAGAACAATCCCCGTGGACGGCCGGAGACCAAAGTTGATAATGAAGAATTGAAGGCTATTGTGGAAGCGGATCCATCGCAAACCACATCCGAGTTAGCTGCAGGCTGCGGTGTTAGTGATAAAACTGTTTTAATCCACTTGAAGCAAATTGGTAAGGTGAAAAAGCTTGAAAGGTGGGTACCTCACGAATTGAGTGAAGCAAATCAACAAACGCGCGTTGACTGCTGCGTTGCATTACTCAACCGGCACAATAATGAAGGGATTTTAAATCGAATCATTACCTGTGATGAAAAGTGGATCCTGTACGATAATCGGAAGCGCTCATCGCAATGGCTGAACCCTGCCGAACCAGCCAAACCATGCCCCAAGCGAAAATTGACTCCAAAAAAGTTACTTGTGAGCGTTTGGTGGACTAGTGCTGGTGTCGTTCACTACAGCTTTCTTAAATCTGGCCAGACGATTACGGCAGATGTCTATTGTCAGCAACTGCAAACCATGATGGAAAAGCTAGCTGCTAAACAACCGAGGCTGGTTAATCGCTCTAGGCCACTGCTGCTTCATGATAACGCTAGACCACACACTGCACAACAGACGGCTACCAAATTAGAGGAGCTTCAATTGGAATGTCTAAGGCATCCACCGTACTCTCCGGACCTTGCCCCAACAGATTACCATTTTTTTCGAAATTTGGATAACTTCTTGCAAAGGAAAAAATTCAACTCCGATGGGGCAGTCCAAACCGCCTTCAAAGATTTTATTGATTCCCGTCCGAATGGTTTTTTAGTAAAGGGATCGATGAACTACCTATGAGATGGCAAAAGTGCATAGATAGCAATGGTACATACTTTGATTAAATATATTATAATAAAAAAAAATCGGCTTTATGTTCCTCCCATACTAAACGTCAATTTCATATGTAAGGACCTAATATATAATTGAGCATACGTGCCGTTTTAGTACATTCTGAGATAAAAGAATGAAACAATTGCACAAACTAGATTTATAAAAAATATTTTAAATAATTACTAGGCAGACTTTCCAGATGAACAGCAATATTTTTTTTAGTATATCTCCATTATTTATATGAAAAATTGACAAATTGATTCGTTCATCTCAGAATTTACTAAACGGCACATTGGCTTTATTATATATCGCCGCTGTATATATAATAAAGCCAATGTAATTCTAGTAATTATTTAAAATATTTTTTATAAATCTAGTCTGTGTAATTATTTTATAAAACAGTTTCATTCGTTTATTTCAGAAGGTCCTAAAACGGCACATAGGATTAATTATGTATACAGCGACGATATGCAATTCTACATTTGTTTCAAAATAAATAAATCTCTAAAAACATTGTAGTTATCCCCTTACCCAGTCATATTTATTTTTAAAATGGAATTGATTATTTATATGATTATGGGAAAATATGAACGCGATCGAACGTCGCACACGAAACATACGAATATGAATATGAACGAATCCATAAATAACCCCATGATAACAGGTACCAATCGTCTATGGGTATACCATAGACGATTGTCACTTGTCATCTGTCATGCTATGTCAAATATGCTGTTGATGTCCATAAAATGAAATCGTTTAGTATATTCGATATACCAGATTTTTCTGATTCCGAAAAAATTATTGTTGTCGGTGTTATCGGTAAATCGCCATATAATTGTGGACTAAAAGCCAAATCTTTACGCTATGAGTTTGCCGGTGATAAGGTTATGTTTTACAAATATCTCGCATTATTTTATGATACTATCATATCCCTACAGATTTTTATGAACATATAATATAATTTACAGTGTCAGATCGAATGTTTCTGGAATGAGAATCAAAATGTTCTTTATTTGCACCTAAAAAGCTGGTTTGATACAAGTCAACTCATAAAGTTTGTTGACAACCTCGGAGAAGACGACGAACGGAAATGGGAAGGTTCCGAAAGGGTTAATGATGCTAGAAAAGGAGGAGACTTTCTTGTCGCAGCGGGTGATATTACCACCGAGGTTTCCAAGTCCCTGCTCCTCATGTTTCACTTGTGTCATGTTATAATCCTGTCATCGCCGACTTCTGTTTTTGATCTTGGATATGTAAATCTGTTCAAGGCAATCGATACATTAAGGTGAGTTTTAATATATATTTACATCAAAGTGTAACAAAATGAAGTTTTGCATTGTATCAAACTTATATAGATTTTTCATAATAAATTATATAAGATTATAAAATGAATCTTTTATAACAATATATCAATGAATTTTCACAATATATTGAATGAAACCTCTTTGCCTTTGCCAGTGAAAGTTTATATTTTGGTAATTCAAAGTTCTTATAACACCAACAACGTTACTCGCTTTGTAACAAACCTTTCACTAGTCTGTCAAGTACGTGTCCAGGGTAGTAGCAACTCTAGAGGCGCATTATAGTCTTATGTTAAGGCTCGAACTCTAAGGAATTTATAAAATTATGCCCTCAAAGGTCTCTTATTCCATTAAAATTATAAAAACCAAAATGCTATGGAATTTACATGAAAACAAATATACACAAATTAGAAAATGCAAAAATTGAAGTGCGCAATACTGCTATTTCTTTTTGTTTTTTTATAAACCAGGCCAATAATATTTTCATTTTGAAAAAATCTCCGATGAAGTACTTTCGTACTTTATCAGAAAAAATAATAAATACTTCAAAATTAATTGTATGGTAGGTCCTCTACACATAAACATTTTCATTTTGAGGGCTCGTTGAATTTGCCCTCAAGGGCACCCTCAGAAAAGGTGGACCGATGACACTATCCCCATCTCGGGAAGTGAGTAGATCAGAAAAGCTCAAAGAGAAGATTAGAAAATATTAGAAGAGGCCTACATCCAGCAGTGGAGAGATGGCTGAGGAAGAAGAAGAAGATGTAAAGCTTGTCTCATTTTCAGTAATTTTTTTAATTGTTTAAACCATCTCAATTTATTTTACAGAGTTGAACTGCAGCCTACAATTCGAGAACTGATTGGCTCCACGGTGACCCCTGACTGGGCCCATCAGAGCAGGCCGTGCTGTCCGAGAGTTCTATTCTACTTCGACACATGCCCCCGGCAGCTGCGCAAAGCAGATGTGTCCAGAGTAAAGATTTTAGAACACAGCCTCGAAGATCAAATATATAATGTACTCCGAAAAGCGAGAGTCATTACGAATATAAGGTCAGTCAAATCATTTTCCTACATAATTCAACATTTCATATTATTCACTTTGTCCTTTATCCTCAGGTCTAATCACATCTGGTATAATATTCTTGTATATATGTATGTGTTTTTTGTAATTGGCCCAAGGCTCTGTACATCAATAATTGTTTTTTTCAAGATTTATTACTTATATAAGTAAGAAAACCAATAACTGAAAAATAAAAATAAAATAATAAATATTATTATCCTCCTTATTTGTTTCTTAACAAACAGCCTCTCAATAGGTCCTTATTGACTTTTATAGATGGTCCTTAGGTTTTTGTGTAATTACTAATTACATAAATACAGTAGAACTTGTTAATTCAAAATTCAGGGACCCAAAGAAAACATTTTGAATTATGTGACTGATTCAAAAAGTTGCGATGCGAAATTTGCGGAATATCATACAACTCATTAAAAAAGCTGTTAATTTTGTTAAAAACTTATGTATAAAGAAATTATTTCAAAAATTCAATATTTTTCATACTAACGCAAAGGTTTTGCCATTTCTATTACTAAAGTACCCAATGTTCACATGTTTGCGGTTCTCACTTGTGAAAAAAGTATGTGACTTAAAATGTATTGATTTTAGGTGAAGGGATCTAAAAATGCCCACAAAGTGATACAATTTTCTTCAATTCTAAAACATTGTTGGTTTAGTAATTAATAATTTAGTTACTGTCGTTTTAGAATAATACATTTATTTGAAATGTATATATGAAACCTGATATATAAATTTTAATTTGAAACCTTTTATACAAAAATGTGATACAAATTGCAAGAGAAGCTATGAGAAAAAGTGCTGAATTTTCGTATTTGAAAAAGTGCCAGACAATCACCTTAAAGGAGTTTTTAAATAAACATGGCTTTAATTTTCACGTGTTATGACATATGTACCAGAATTTTTTCTGTCAAATTAATTAAATTGTGGTTTTACTGTATTGATATAGAATGATTCCACTTTCTCGGTATAAAAACGTAGATATTATGTAAAACCACAATTTTTACTGTTTATCTATAGCAATTTAATCAAAATAAAATGTTCTTCAGTAGAATTTCCTGCTTTACATGAGACATGATTTTTTGATGATCACCAAGCAAGTCCTAGATCACGTGACTAACGACTGAATGGTCGGGGTTCGAGCCTTATCCAGAAAAACCAACACATTAATGGAATCGAATCGAATCGAAAGAATTTGTGCCTGTCGCATATATCCGACGTGGCACTCTGGCCCCTGTCATTGTCTGTCGCACAGGTCCGACGTGGCTCGAGAGAGATTAAAGATAAATATTGTAAAAATTGGTTGTTTGGAATTCAAAATTAACTATCTAATTTTAATTACCCCTTTTTTATATGTATTATATTTTAAATATTTATTTACAGTGCGAACTCTCTATTTGCAATACCAAAAAATGAAGAATTTGTTTACGTCAACACTATAGACAGCCCTCCTGGTAACATCCTACCTAACATGGTGAGGAATCTTGTGAAATCATGTGAGGGAATGCCTCCCTTAGCAGAGTGGTGTAAAGAGGTGACAACCAGAAACACCCTTAGTCAATTCTTACAAACACACTTGGACATTGCCTTCTCTTCAGGTTTCGATGACAATGTTGGAAAATTTGCAATGAGCTCTTTATTCTTTGAGGTAAATCATTTTATTAAAAAACTATTTTAGGAAAAATAAACAAAATCTAATGCAATATGTTCAAATGCAGTGTGCTCGCTTGAGAAGAATGTAAATAAGGAAGGAATTCAGAAACAACAAATTGTTCTGGTATGTGTCTTGATGGTAGATTATTTTATTTTCTGAAAGAAAAACTGTTTTTATTTTTCCAATGACATTTACGTTGAAAAATAAAATGCATTTGAATTCAAACAATAATTAAGAGCAACTAACCTGTAGTACATCCTAGGGTCATTGGTCAGGTTTTAAATAAATATAGGTGTAAGCGATTGATTAAATCTTCTTCAACAGAGTTACAGCACTATAAATTAAGCCGTGAACTCGAAATTTATGCATAAAGTAATGAGAATTTGTTCAAAAAATGATTTTTTCAAAGCGCACTTTAATTGGGTAGCTAACTAAAATACGTTTTGATGAAAAATAAAAATTGTGGATAATATTATTTTACTGAGACAACAAACATTTGTATTTCACAAAATGGTGACTGACAATCTGTCACTCAATAGGTAGACGTGTTATAAGGCAAATGTGCATTAGATCATTATATTATTAATAATATTATTTTTAGATTCCGAGTGCTGCAACATGGAAAAAAGTTGCAACACTCTTGACTGATCTATTCCTGTCTCCCAATTCTGAGCAGTCATGGACCAATTTATGGGATACACTCTCGATTGATACTCGTTTTTCGCAAGGGAGGTGTGCTAAAGTACTTCCATTGGCGCAGGCAGCCTATATGGAAGGCTTACCTTCACATTATTCTACACAACATCACTTGCAACGGGTTTGTTGACAATATTATTTTTTCTATTACCTATGATCATAATTTGGTGTGTCTTTATTTCGAGTATGTACCATCTTTTCACACGAAAATAAACTTTCAATCAATGTCAAATGTTGTATCCTAGCCTTATTTATTATTCATTCCAGGTAGCAGTAGCTGTGAGTGTTTTTAGCTCCATGGCCAGAGGACCCCTATCGGATTGGTACCGCGGCCAGTTGCAAGAAGATTGCAATAAGATCTGGGAATCTCGGAGACTGTGTGAGAAACTCAGTCTAACTGGCAATCCTTGTATCAAGCCAAAACATGGGTATTCTTTTTTTTATTTTCATCTATTTGTCTGCTCACATTAGAATTAATTTTTTTGATATTTTGTCATATGTAAATTTATATTCAATTTCTGTTTATTTAATATGATTAATGGTTGTATTATTTTTTTTTTCTATTTAAAATTTATTTGAATCATTCAGTTTTTTCAGAATGATCATAATTTTTTGTTATGTATTTAGCAAAATTTTTTTATTTATCTTAATTATTTAGTTCCACACGCAAAGTTGTGTGGGCTAATATATGATTTCACTTAAAGATATTGTATTCAATCTAGTCATTTAAAAGTTTTTACAATAAAATTTTTGCACTCCTGTTTAAACCTCTTTATATTCACCGTGTTTTGAATTTCCTTTGGCCAGCTTTCGAAGATTTTTAGACCTGTGTACATCATACAATTTTGTGAGGTGTTTTTCTTTTTCTTTGGTAGTCTTATGTTGTCGCTTCCTCTTGTATTGTAAGGATGAAAGTCCTTGTTCAGCTTCATCCTGTCATCAAAGTATTTGGGTACTATTCCGTGTTTAATTTTAAATATTTGCACCAATACATTATACTTTATTCTTTGATTTACTGATTCTAATCCTAGGACAATCAACATTTTTGTTATTTTGGTTCTCCTATTACACTTCAATACTCTGTTTTGTACTATTTGAGGTTTCTTTAGCATTCCTTCAATGCTTATAAGCATTGATTGGTATATATGTATATATTTTTCATATCATTGATATGAGATCATATCATATCATATTTCACATCATATAAGCATTGGTATATGTATATATTTTTCAATGGAACACAAAATCTTCTGTTTAAATTGAAATTCAATTTTATTTCAGTTCAAATTCGGAGGAAACCCATTCAAGTGGTGTCCGCTATGTGGCAGCCTGTAACTGTGGTAGGACCAAGGGTTCCCGAGATGATCCTTACACCGTGAGAAGTGCCAATTTTGAGTTCTATAATGATCTTTCAAAAGACTGTCAATGTGGAGCATCCGCGGAATCTATACCATTTCCCGTATTTCAACCATCAACAAACGATTTTAGGTTTTTATAATTTTATTATGTAGATTACTTATTTTACAATATATACATATTTTTATTTTGTAGTATGCACGCAACATTTCATTAATAATCCTAATAGATAGTAAATGTGAGACACCCATGTACAATATATAAACATTTCATGTTTAATTTTAGGGGACTTTTAGGGGAACTTTTAGGGGACTTTTAGGGTAAAAATAATTAGGGGAATAACATGTTACAGAATAAAAAAAATTATGTGTAAAAAAGTAAAAACACTAGAAAATAAAGATAAAAATTTGTTATAAGTTTTTTTTATCAATAACTTAATGTTGTTAACATAACAGGTAATTTTAATTAAGTTGATTAAGCAAAGATTACCGCACAAGGCGAGTGCGTGGGCCCCAATGACGTGATAGTCTATTGTGTGACATGCATGCATATTTTGTCATATATATTTCTACATTTTTCAAAATAAATACATTTCAGGGCTGCGTCTGTCAAGAGCATGACGGGTGCCCCGCCGAACAGGCCCGGGAGTGGGGCGGGCTCCCCGGGAGAATGGTCTCAACCCTCACAGGAAGAGGCTTTGTCCAATGTGGCCCTTTCTGAAGGAAACGCCCAGCGCTCACAGAACAGTCAGCTCGCAACCACAGAGTCCTTTACGCTGATTGCTATAAATGATGCCCAATACAAAGGTAATTTTGATAGTTTTGGAACTTTGACTGATATGAATTGTTGTTAAAGTTTTCAGTGTTCAATTCACTTTATTCTATATTAATTAATATGTATCTCTATCCAACAGACAAGGGTTTGGTGAGACAGCCATCAACTACAGAATATCTGCCAGGAATGCTCTATACAGAAAGTCCACCAGGTAAGACTGATTAATTAAATTGACTAAACTATATTGTGTTTTAACTTAAAGTACATTTTGGTTACATCTGTGCAGAAATGCACTACCAATATATGCAGAAATCCAATAGCCAATACTGAAGCTGATCTGGCTGGTGACTAGGACGTTTAATGTAAGCCTAGAGTGTGATGAATTCTTGCCTAGATGAATGTTAGCGAATCAAAAGGTGTTTGAGAAAGGTAAAAGTATAATACAATACAGTCGAACTCGGTTATAACGAACGCGATGGGACCAACTAAATTTGCTCCTTATAGCCGTGACTCCGTATATCCGGGATTCACTTTTTTCACAATTTTTTTGACTGTGTGATGTTATTTTCAAGAGCAGCTAAATAAACATCCTTATCGTTCCAGAGCGATGAAACTGTTGAAGACGATTGTGAAAACATTTTATAGACTTTTTGACGCCGATAATTTTGACTTTTTCGCGAACCTAGAGATACTTTCGTTTGTTAGTGAACATGTTTCCGATAGAACAACTCGCGTTTAACTGATTAGGCTTTTAAATGCTAATACAGTAAACTGCATAAAATAAACTGTCACCATAAACATTTTGGAAACCCCCAATAATCGGAGTTATATGACCAGTATTCTCGACCTTCAGTAAACTATTGCTTGCTTGCGCACATGGAATTTTCGGACACAAGTTTGTGTACATCATAAAATGAACCCTAATTAAGTGCGAGCCGCTTTAAAAGCAAAGTGAAAAAGTTCATTGTTACGAATACGTATTTGTCTTTCTTTCTGTAACCCAAGCAAATATGTTTGCAGAGTTTCTAAAATTTGCTCCGTATATCCGGGAATCGCGCTTCTTATAGCCGAGTACGATTGTATGGGAATATGCGCAAATCAAAATGAATTCACAGTTTTTCTCATTATAGCCGGGATCTCCTTATATCCGAGTTCGACTGTAGGTTTTTTTTGTGATTTTTGTTTTTGGGATGTATGTTTGCCAAGGATTTTTGTATTTGGGATGTATGTTTGCGAAGGTTAGATGAATGATATCTGTTTGCTAGGGATCAGGCACGTGCAGTGGGAACATTGAAGCATGACTTTTTTGTAAACGCATATTTTGGAAAAAAAATAGAAATGAAATATTTATGCGACAGATTATTATGGCATATAAAATATTAATACTATTATATGAAAATAATTGTGATTATGATTATTATGATTATGATTATGAAATATATGTTGTATTACAATTTTTTTTCCAAATAATTGGTTACGTAAAAGTCATACTGCGCTGTTCTCACCGCACGCCCCTGCTAGGATAACATTGCCAAATGAGTGATATCTATTTACTAGGGATAGCATGGTCAGATGAATGATATCTATTTTATGTTGAAGTGATGGTAGTATGAAAAGAGGTTGAAATAAATTTCAATGTTGCTCTGAATGCAATTATTGCTAATAGGAAATTGCCTCATAAAGCAATACTAGTGACTCAGGTGCTTGTGTGGAAAATCTATAAAAAAGGAAAAAAATATTAAGATAGAGTGAATAATGGAATTACGAGTGAAAGTAAAACTATTTGTAATATAGTCGATAGAACCAAATTAATTAATCAATTAGAAAGACATACAGAATAATCTAATCCACGAAAAAATATTTGGCTACTACCGGGATTCGAACCACAATCTCCTCCTTTCCGGGGCAGGCGCGTTATCCAATTGCGCTATAAAAGCCTTAATGTGATCTTGAATATAATAGTTGATAGAATTTTGACACTGTGATGGTTATGTAAAACGTAAGTCTGAGAAGAGGGTAGTTAAGAAAATGTCTGCAATCTGTATTTGATTTTATTTTTAGGTCTTTTACCGGCCTTTTCAAGTTGGTCATTGGTATGTCTGGGACCTTCGTCTCTGTATTCACACAATGTTGGATTACCAGAGAATCTACGGCCTGGATTTTTGCAGTACACAAATTTTTTGCTTCCCTGGGATTGTTCTGTTAGGTATGTAAATTTTCAATAGTGCTTTCCACGCACAGTACAGTTCTAAATAGACACAACTATTTTAAGGCTAACGTGAGACATTGATCCAGTGGCAAGCTAAACCGTTATTGTGACTAGGGAATGCAATCCCGATCCCGCGAGATCTCGAGGCGTTTTACGAGATCAATCCCGAACCGAAAATTCGGACGAGATTATCGGGGTTGATCAGCATTTTTTATGTTTTATATGTTTAATTGTATATGTCTATAGAGCTTTTAATGAGTACTTAAAACTTATGTTCATGTCACATTCAAATAATGAAAATAGTTTTGAATAATTTTTGCTGTATTTTATCAACCTAAAATTGTAATTTATTTATTTATTTTATTTCTTTATTTATTTGTTTACGCCCATTAGGTATAGGCTTTTACATAAAGAATATAAAATAAATTTCAAAAAGCACATACATTAAACAATATCTGTATAGCACCAAAACATGAGTATAAAAGTTAAAAATATAAAGTAAAGAGCAGCAATGTGTATAGGCTTTTACATAAAAAATATAACATAAAATTAAAAAGAATATACATTAAACAATATTAGTTATAAGTAGCAAAATATAAAAAGTATCAGGAATAGCACCAAAACATGAGTATATAAATTAAAAATATAGAGTAACGAGTAGCAATGCGTATAGGCTTTTACATAAAAAATATATCATAAAATTAAAAGAACATACATTAAACAATATAATTTATAAATAGCAAAATATAAAAAGTATCAGGAATAGCACCAAAACATGAGTATAGAAATTAAAAATATAAAGTACAGAGCAGCAATGTGTATGAAAAATATATATTACCCACCATTACACGTGTATATTAACAGTTGAAGTCAGTAACGAAGCAGTATTGCCTCTTTAAGTGTAAACTTTACTTTCTTCAGACTGTCGACGAAAATGTCAACCATACAACCATATTCATTACCAGTCCCCAATATTCTGTGTATCACAGAATTTATTGATAATTAGTATTGCAATTGTGGCAATGGAATGTGACAATTTGTCGAGTTCTATGTGTGGAAGGGATATTACAATCGATACATGCTACAAGGTCAGGGCTGTCCAACATATTATTTATAATTTTGTAAAGAAGAACTATATCAAAACTACTAATAGTAGTTTTTACTCTACTACATTGACTGATTGATGCTTGGAAAAACGCCTACAAGAACTTTAATGCAATGATTAATAATGAACATTTTATTAAAATTGCTGATATAAAAATGCAAGGCATTGTCGTTAATTGCTATTCAACTCTATAAACAAAAAAAAACACAAAAGTATTCGGGATCCCGATCCGTAGGGATCCTGCGGGATTGGAAATTCTAATCTCGAGAATAATAAGAAAAGTTGTTTTTTTTTTACTTACCATCACGCCGTTTCCGCTCGGGGGTAGACAGAGAAGAAAGAGCGCCACATTCTTCTGTTCTGATATACAACCCTCGCCTCATACATCTTTGTATGCAGGCTCGACTATTGTTGAGGCTCCTAACAGGACTGTCTTCCACAATGGTTAATCTGATTATGCCACGTGTTCCGCATTTGTCTTGCCTTTCTGGCAATATCAACACTTACATCATATATCTTTCTTGCGTCATATACCGTTCTTTCCTCATTCATTTGCTCTTTTTTTTTTTAATATTTCGAAATTCTTTATAAAATGTAAAAAAAAATCTTTCAACTAAATAATAATATGTAGCTACTTAATTAAAATATAAAAATTGCAGAATTGCAAACTTCCTGAATCTTGAAATTTTGGGATTGAGTCAATAGCTTATTTATTTTGACACAAACGGAAGTACAGCAAGTTCAATTGTAATGTAAATATAAACCTAATTGATGTATTTTGAGCTAATTTAATTGTTTATTCTTTTATTTTATATGTTCAATATTGTATTTACGAGCCATGTAACTGTGTGACTTTTTTCTATTTTTTATGTATATTTTTTCATCTTTTTGATAATTTGGAGTCGTGTATTTGTAATTATTTTCAGATTTTTTACAGTAGACTCTGGATTATCCGGTGTCCAGAGTCTACTGTAATTCTATTCCTTTGTATGTACATTTACAAAGGAATACAATTATATAAATAATACCAATACATATGTGTTTATTTATTTTATATTTAAATACAAATACAAAGTATACGAAATATATATTTAGAATTCACTGAAAGATAATATTTTTCATTACAGTCGGATGGAAAATATCTCGTCATGGAGATCGCTCGTACAGCAGAGAGGGGGCACGAGAGGGAAGCCCCTTCCTTCTCATTTTACTGTCAAAATATTCCTCGGGATGGAATACGAGTGCCCTAAAGGTCACAGGTAAAATAAATTCTAATGACAATAATTTTTGAGTATTTTCAAATTTTTAGGAACACAATTACTGGATTCTATCTGTCTGTCTAATCTATTCTGTCCCCAGAGGGACCATCATTAATTAACACATATTATAGATGTCTCACAGAGACGAAGCTATTTATATGGGAAAGTAGGTATGTATGGACTGGTGTTTAGCGTTACAGGGCTGACTTCGAGGCTAGCTTAAGTGATCACTTTACACAATGAAACATAGAATTGTGAACGTTACATTATGTAAAGTTATCACTTAACCCAGCCTTAAAGACGAGTCGTCAGCACTGTAACACCCACGCTGGTTCATAAATACTTTTTCCTTCATCTCGACATCTATTTATTTTATCTTATTTAAATTCAAATCAACTAACTACTAACTTACCATCACACCACTGCCATAGCAGACAGAAGATGCAGTACCACAATCTTCTGCCCTCACGCATCCATGTTTATGCAGGCACATCTACTATGGAGACTTCTTGCAGGATCATCTTCCAGTATCTGCTTTACCTGTCATTCTTAGTCTTCTGCAGACGTCCTTCATTTCTGGTGCCATAGACCCGTACATCGTACATCTTTCTTACTATTTTCTCCCCACTCATTCATTATTTTTATCCATGTTTAGGTTTTTTTTACTAATTGCCGGAATTGGAAACTTTTATCGATAGGTAAAAAAATTACATTACATACATAATTATTAGATTAAAAACTTCCAAAAAAGTAATGTTCTCGACATTCCATATTATGTTTATGTAATTAAATAAAATATTAAACGCCTTTATCTCAGGAGTAATAAAATACATATTTGAGGATGGCCCTGTTAAAAGCCCCAACAACCGTAGAACTTGTATGCAAAGATGTATGAATGTAGCCGAGGCAAAAGTGGTGTGCCAAGATAGAAGAATATTCTATCCTCTCTGCCTACCCCTGCGGAGAAACGGCGTGATGGCTAGTTAGTTAGTTAGTTATTATTTCTTATAGCCTTCCATTTCCCAAATTCTGCACTGCCACTATTTATTGTTACTTCTTGTTCATGAAAATATAAAAATAATTGTTTTTTAATTTGTTAGGTTCATGATGTCGTCAAGTGACAGTGTCGTGTGCGGTGGAAGTACTTTGCATAAACAGAGTGGAGCGAAGTTGGCCAACAGTGACATGCCTTTGTACTACCGATGCCCGTGCTGGTAAGACTGATGCGCTTTCCATGTCATGTCACTGGGCACAAGATGACTGCTTATGTAATATTTTCTAATATTGTTTTTTTACATATTCAGGGGCAGTAAACCGATGGTTGCTCAACTTATGAGAGTGCACATTGTCACACCAAAAGCTCCGGTCCACATAACTTTGAATCCTAAGGTATACTAAAATGTTTTTATTAAAACCGTTATATTTTACAGTTACAATTGCATTATGTACATATGGGGTATCTGTAATAATTTTAACAAAGGCACACAAAGTAGCATAAGTATCGACCTTAAATATTTGTCTGATAGAATATTATAATTTGAATACGTAATATGATGATATTTGTGATTGGAATATATATTTGAGATAGAGACACCTTGTCTGCAATATATATATATATATATATATATATACATATATATATATATATATATATATATATATATATATATATACCAGGGGCGTGCAGTGGGAACATCGCAGCATGACTTTTACATAACCAATTATTTGGAAATAAATCGGAATACAACATATATTTCGTAATATTTCTATCACAATTATATCATTGTATTCATATTTTAGTATATCATAAAAATCTGTAGGATAAATATTTGATTTCTATTTTTTTTCTAAAATATACGTTTACAAAAAAGTCACGCTTCAATGTTCACTGCACGCGCCTGATATATACCTACTGCACTCTGCTGCATCATAAGGACTTCAATGCATTATTTAATGTCAAAAACCCAAACTGAAGGATATGCCAATTTTAAGTTATTTAATTCATTGCTTTTTTTTGTAATACATAATGGATAAATATTGTTTTATTTTTGTGGGTTTTCAATTTATATTTTATTTTATGTGGCTCTTCTTTATATATTTGCTGCAAAGAATTAACTTATCAACAGGTGCAACCGATACCTGGAGGGCCCATATTCGTTACTGGTGGTGATTGTCCAGTTCTGACTGGCTCTGCTTACTGGGTTCTCCGGCTTCCCTACATCTACTGCACTGAAAGGGGACCCCTCCCTCGTCCTGTGCCACCTCTCGTCCCAACTGCCAGGGGCAGGTTGTTACAGGGCATCATTGGAGTTACGGATTGATGATTACAAATAAAAATCAAATCGCAACTGATACTGAAGTGGTCCTTCGCCACGAAGCGTAAGCGTCTACATTCAATTCGCTTTATTGATTCAATTTCGAATTGAAAGATGTCATCGCCTTCTAATTGTGGAAATTACAAATACTTTGATTATGCAATGCACCCTACATCATTTACCTTCCGTGGGAGTTTAATTCTTTGGTATCCCGAAGGGTCGATTGTACAACTTGGATTATGGTAATCTTTCATTTAAACCATCAATTATTGCATTTTCCACCAATCACAAAACCTATACGTGGTACTAAAACAAGGTATAGCTACATGGATCTTAAATTAGTAAATTCAATAACAAAACAAAAAAATATTTTCAAATTTAATAAAAAAATTTTTTTTTGTAAGATGTAGTTTTTTTTATAAATTGAATTTCTACATTTAAAGTGTGTACAAATAATTGAAATATTTCATAAACAATTGTTTTGCATAAGGGCCATGAGTAATGGCACTTGAAAATAAACATTTATATATTAGGTCCTTACATATGAAATTGGCGTTTAGTATGGGAGGAACATAAAGCCGATTTTTTTTTATTATAATATTTTTATTTAATCAAAGTATGTACCATTGCTATCTATGCACTTTTGCCATCTCATAGGTAGTTCATCGATCCCTTTACTAAAAAAACCATTCGGACGGGAATCAATAAAATCTTTGAAGGCGGTTTGGACTGCCCCATCGGAGTTGAATTTTTTCCTTTACAAGAAGTTATCCAAATTTCGAAAAAAATGGTAATCTGTTGGGGCAAGGTCCGGAGAGTACGGTGGATGTCTTAGACATTCCAATTGAAGCTCCTAATTTGGTAGCCGTCTGTTGTGCAGTGTGTGGTCTAGCGTTATCATGAAGCAGCAGTGGCCTAGAGCGATTAACGAGCCTCGGTTGTTTAGCAGCTAGCTTTTCCATCATGGTTTGCAGTTGCTGACAATAGACATCTGCCGTAATCATATGGCCAGATTTAAGATTTAAAATCCCTTCATTATTGTGCTGGTTGAGTAATGCAACGCAGCAGTCAACGCGCGTTTGTTGATTTGCTTCACTCAATTCGTGAGGTACCAACCTTTCAAGCTTTTTCACCTTACCAATTTGCTTCAAGTGGATTAAAACAGTTTTATCACTAACACCGCAGCCTGCAGCTAACTCGAATGTGGTTTGCGATGGATCCGCTTCCACAATAGCCTTCAATTCTTCATTATCAACTTTGGTCTCCGGCCGTCCACGGGGCTTGTTCTGCAGGTCGAAATTTCCAGAACGAAAACGTTGGAACCAAAAACGCACCGTGTTTTCTTTAGCGGCACCGTCGCCATACACATCATTAATCCTTCGAGCCGTTTCTGCAGCACTGGTGCCACGGTGGAACTCGTACTCATAAATAACGCGATATTTCAAGTTTTTCATTTTGTAAACTGAGTGACGCAAAGAAAAAAACAATTGAGGAAAAAACAAATGAATTATAATTTTCAAAACACAAATACATGAGTAAATAGCTGTATAAATTTGGATTTGGAATTCCTAACCAAAGAGAAGATATTTGAGATCAAATTTGCCAGTACGGCAAAACATCAATTTCATATGTAAGGACCTAATATTTACTCATTACTAATAAATTCCATAAATTTCTGTGACTCGAGAGTGCAGTAATATGTCGCAGGCCTTAAGTCCTTTGATCAAAATACTGTTTCGATTGTTCTATTGTTTGACACTTTTGTGATGGGTTGCATAAATCTAATTTAATTGTGTCCGATCCGAATTTTTTACTGCAATATTTTATGGAAAAGGTTATATAAATATAATAAAATATTTTTGTTTGTTAAAACAATAAACAAAAAGTCCTCAAAGATCCTTTTTAATATGAAAACATGATTACTTTTGTTGTCTAAAAAAGAATTTTTTATGTACCTATACATTGTCGCATAATAATAAAAATCTTTAAAATATAACGTTTTTTATTTGAGAATATTATATTTTTTATTATTGTCAAATCAGTAAGTTATAATTATAATTTTATAGGAATTTAAACCAAACATTATTAATAAAACAAAGTGTTAATTATTTTATTTACAAAATAGGGTCACAAAGTAAATTTGAAGAAGCAAACATAATCATCCTATTTATAAATGTCACTTTATTCATATTTTTGCAAAATTGAGTAAGCAAATTCATATTGCATTTTTTCATAATTGAAATTAACTAGTAATGTTTATTGACTATTCCAAGACATTTGATACCATTAATCATAAATCTTTAATAGAAACACTTGAAGCAATAGGTATAAGATATGCATTATTAGAATTATTTAAAAATTACTTAACAGAGAGACATTTTTTGGTTAAAGCACATGGTAATTCTCCAGTAATTCAAATATAAAATCACGAAAATGAAATATACAAAAAGGTAGTTGCTCATGACAAAAACACAAGACGCGCTTCAAATCTTTAATTGTTCCAAGAATAACTTGATGAATATGGACTGAGGACACTTGCATATTTAGTTCCCATGCTCTTGAACAAACTACAAAGCACCTTTCCTACATATCAAACGATATAAGTTACCTATGAATAAATATGATTTGTATCATAACTATAATGATCATGAATTATTAGTTTGCTATACGTATTTAGATTTATGTATAATATATTTATATAAATATGCTTAAAATTATTTTTTTCTTCTGGTTATACAATGAATGAAATGTTGTTAAATTAATTGTGAAAATGAACGTGCAGACAAACGTCTTTTAAGACGTTTTATGGGTCTAGTGATATTTTAGAAATGTAGAGAAAATAAATAGATAATAAAAAAAATTGAAGTTAGTTTTTATTGATATAACCAAGAACTTTATTGGGTTATTAAAAATAACATATTTTGTGAGAAAAGATGCTTGATCCGGTTGTTTCTTGATAATTACTTGAAATTCTGCACCGATTTGTCACAGAGAAGTTTTTATTTTATTTTTCTCAACATTTTTGTCGAAATTGAGTATATAATTACCCGAGAGCTAATAGTTAGTCAATACTGTGAATGGGACCATGTATATTTGAGATCTGCAATATATTTAAATGTCTCTAAATATTGTATAATACGTAAATATAAATATTTAATGTTTCCATTCATATTACGAACTCGGAGTACTGCGAATGCTATAATATGACGACCACTCCCACATAAAGTAACTTACTTAAAAAATAGGTTGATTTTAGTTAATCTCTTTGATGTGTATTGTAAATGGCAGTAGTTGTTTTTAAATATATTGTATTCTATTATGTTCTATGGAGCACAAAACATTTAATAAATTACTATTACTTATGATTGTATCAAATACACACAAAATACTAGAGGAGCAACTAAACATGAACTCTTTGTCAGTTACATTATTTTATGTAGGGGGGCCTATATTATTAATTAAATCCTTTTATGATCTTTTGTTTTGACAAACAACTCCTACCACTGTGTATAAAAACACGGATCCATTTGCTAACTAATTAATGACAAGTTAATTATATTTTTTTTCAGTGGCAAAAATATTTGTGCATCGCCACCATTTTTATTGAAATGATTATTTTCCATTTCCAAGGACTCGAATATGAAATAAAAAATTCAATTCAATTAATAATTATAATTTAATTCAAAATCTTTTTTAAATGAAATACAATTAAATGTACACAAAAACGAAAATATGTAGGAACACATATGTATCATATAGATGTTTTCTGTTGCATTGTATTTTTTTAACCTCACCGATATTCTTACTATTTTCAAATTAATACAACTGTTTTGAACATTCATTTAAAACAGTGGTCCCCAAACTTTTTGAATGCCGGGCCACATATGAACACATAAGTTGTATCCATTTTTCCCAAATGAAGAGGACAAGTGAACACAACAAAAAATATTGCAACAAATTAGTCAATAATGTATTCTTCTTTATTATTATATCTACAACTTCTTGCTAAAGTTGTAAAAGATTTTTGACACATCAGTGATAAAAATAAACCGACCGACCAGACTCGAAGAATTCATCATTTGAACAAAAGAAGGTGTTGAAAGTGTTCACTTTTGTCTCCTTGACATTCCATTTTGTGGGCCTTTAATTAAATTAAATAATAAATGTGATGCAAAATCAAATTAAATATCTTGTAGAGCAGAAAATTTTCTTTCGAATGAAGTATGCCTTTATGTAGTATCATGAAAGTTACTCATATTAAATATTAAAAATTAATTTGCTTTGATAAAAATAAAATTAAGTAAAGTAAATTTTGACTTGTATCAAAGGAAACAATTTAATAATATTATTTGACTTGTATCAAAGCGAATGAATTTTAAATATTCCATGTAAGTTACTGTAGAGATAGTTCAACGTTTTACAGAAAACATGTCAGAAATATTGAGAAAAAAATGCAAACTCTGATGTCGCTTACCTCCTCAACTGTTGACATTTCACCCAAAGTGTAAAGAAAATTTTCTAGCCAAAATTGAACGAAGAAGACCCCCTCGAAGTTTTTGCTACCAGCTACCTTACACCTGTATATATTAAAATACTCTTAGGTCACGTGATGTGCAATTTAAAAATCAAATATCACCCTCTCGCGACAAATAATATAAACGCACCTTTTCACGCGACCGCCGAGGATCCTCCCCCATCGCCAAACTTGACGAAATTCTCCAATCGGAGGCGGCCGCGGAAAAGTGGGTGGGGGGTGAGCTACGCGTATTTCCCCGCCGTAGTTGCCTTCTAAGCGCTCCCCCGGCTTCGCCAGTCAGTCGCTGTTGGTCGCCCGCCGAGTCAGCATCCAGCCCTCTTCGATCCCGCGTCTTCTTCGGCGGCCTCCGTCAATTTTAACACTTTTAATCATCGTCTTCTCTCCGTTGGAGCCCCAGCGCCGGTATGCCGGCCTTGCAGCATGTGAGTCGGTTGTTTGCTTTATCATTGTTTTGTTAATTTTCTGAAACTATTAAACTACATCGTTGATTGTCTCTTTTCCATTTAGTTGAGGACTGCGAGTTTGAAATTCTGAATTGTCGTAGGTTTAAGATTAATCTGGAGTTGATGCTGAAGCTAATACGGCATCAGGCGGAGTTTTGCGATTTCATTCTGTTAGAATTTTTAAAACTGGTGCCTTTTCGTAATTATCTCGGTGCAGGTATTTCATTGCGGGGTATTTTGAATATAAAGTAGTTCATTTTAGTTCGATAAGTATGTGATTTAATTTTTATGAAACGCGGAGCGCTTTTTTACGCATTACGCGATATTTCGCAATAATTTGCAACACTGCAATTTCGTCGTCACGGGTGTTTCAATTGTTCGTTTTGCGTACGATTTTATTTAAGCTTATCTATCTGATCTGATTCCAGTTTTGTCGGAATAGCACATTTGTCGCTCCATTGCGATATATTTAAAAAAAACGGAAGCGTAAGTCATCGGCGCCTGTTTGCTGGCATTATTATGACGCGTATGCGCGCGTATTGTATGCTGGAGCTCGAGTTTTCTTGAATTTTCCGTCAAAATGATTACATGCGATGAACAATATTCTTGTTACTCTAAATATTTTAATAAGTTTTCATCTGGTAGTTATTCATTCATCGCATTTCCTTACATTTTTATATTTTTAACGTTGTTCACGGCGTCTTTTTTCGATTACTAATGCGAGATATCGAGCGCTTCCCGACGATCGTAGTAAGCGTAAAAATATAATTTTACGTGGCATTTTGTTTTCGAATTATGTATTTATGGATGTGATTCGTATTAAATCTGAATTTATTGATGATGGTTTGAATTTGAATTAAATCAATGACAATATCGGGAAGTATAATGATGTATTAATTGTTAACACATAACGCTTATTAGAGAAGATCGTTTCTCGTATTTAAAAGGGCCGTATTTAAAAATATTTTTAACATTTAAGTATGCGTTGGTTGATGAATTGATCAAACTGATAATAAATTATTATTAATAAATTAAGACGGCGATTGTATTTCTCAGCGTAGTATTCGTGCAAGGAAGATGCTATAGTTACGTGGATTTTCTGGGTGACCTTGATCTGAATTTGAGGGTAGTTTATTTTTCTGATTGGGAGGATGGTCAGAGGCCGACAATCCTCTGCGATTGGTCCGTTCGTAGCCGCTCTCCTATTGGTCGAGCGGAGGGCTGTGGAAAAGATTGCGTTTTGTAGGTCAATTGACACGTGCGATCCTCTTGAGTGACTTCTTTCGTCCGCTTCTGAACGTAAAAAAGTAGCAGTGGGAAGTTATCGCGATATGCTGTTCCCCGATGTAAATATAACTGATTTTATTATTGATCAATTCATTCTTTACGTCGTCGCGTTACTTTGTGTTATTCGCAGAAATTAATCGTTTAAAATTGTTTGAAAATAATATTCGAAGCGCCTGCTAATAGAAATTTCCCGGCGGATCCACCACGGCGTTGGATGGAATGCTAATATAGATATCGCATCATACGTACCCGATTCCATAAAGTCGTTCACTCTTCTATTGTTGCGTTTGTTTCCGATTCGTCGTATGGCTATATTATGAATCTTCTATTAAATTGTATTATGGACATCGGACGCGGTTTCAGCGGCACTCTTGTGCAATACTTTTGTTGCACCACAATATGCAACAGATACAGGTTCGATAGATCAGAATATCTTATTTTACTAAAATACTAGGGAATAGTCCTGAAGATCGCGATATTCGTAGAGTCTTGCTGCCTTAAAGAATATAATTGCCGCCGCTACTGATGATGCAACTAACTATGAAAGATTGGATACGTTATTTTTGACGTCGTTGCGAAATATCGTATGTATGAGACACTTTTCGTTATGTTTGTCAATGTAGCGAATAGCGTCTCAAAATTTTTATTAATTATCGGAGACATAATACAAGAACACAGCTAACCGTGATGTTAAGGCCACGATAGGGTCGTGAGTCGTGAGGTCTGTGATGCTAGCTTCGCGGCGTCTTCGAAGTTTTAAATATATTCCATCATGATTATCTATGGTAGAAACTCAAGCCCACGATTTACTGTTTCAAGGCTGACAGTTGTCCTTCCCCGGACATCCCATCTACCGAGCTGCTGTACAGACACTCCATCAACTCGCTCCTGGGACTGCAAGGACGTTCCGGGCCTTCGGAAGGTGATACCTTGATGTCCATATCCAGCCTGCTCGGGATGCAGCCCAGACAGACCCCTAACTCGCCCAGGATATGCATACCTACCCCGAGGAATCCTCAGAACGTAAGTGCTTTGTAATTTATATTTATTTATATGTATGTATATTTTATATTTATGCAGGCTCAAAACATAATACTTGTTTGCCGAAACACTGAAATTATGGGTATTGGGTTCCGGTACAGGTCCATTAAAATATTTAATTCATTCCTCGCTGCGTTCAAAATAAGCTAAGTATTTGAATGCTCAGAAACTCTCAAGATTATTGGTGTGGGGCAGAATATTTTTTAACCTCTTTTTCTGTCGTAATTTTAACATTATTACGCATGTCGCGAGACATCTGTACCTCACATTTTGTACTTTTAATATATCTCGGTAGGGCTTTCTAATTAGGGGTCGCGAATGACCGTTCAAAATGACTTATTTTTAAACAGTGGTTGCGCCGCGTCAAATTAATATTCTTAATATTTTCACACTAAGCTAGACGCTCGTGCTGTGAAAATAGGATTTACTTGTCATTTATTGTGAAAATTCGGTGGTATCTTATTATGCGGTGGCAGTGAGTTAAAAGATTTTACGGCCGCGTTTCAGGTTTTTATAGTTTATATATGCTTAAATATAGTATTGAGATATATTACTGTCAGCGGTATGCGTTTTTCTCGAGTCGCAATAGCATTGTCGTCTACACACACCGAGTAGATTTATATCGTGGTCGACCCACGATAAAGCAAATAAAATGACCCAGGAAAAAAACGGTGTTTCTCATGGGTTTGTGTAATACCTATGGATAATATCATACACTCGAGAATGTACGCCGAAAGGCGCTTTGCCGCACTAATTATTATTATCTTTTTAAATATTTTCAGGTTCGATTTCCTTGCACATATCGCTCCTTTAGAGGTAAAACCCACTAAGTTACATTGGAGTAGTTTTGAGATAATGAGGTTTAAACGTTCAAAATTTGGTAATAAAATTATTGAAAATGTTCAAATTGAGTTTTTACCACTAAGTACGTATAAATAGACATGGAATATTTACTGGAATATTTTTTTTATAACTCATCTTGTGCAATATTGCCGTTAGTGAGTTTTACCTACCGCCAAAGGGACGATATTGTCTGTAGGTACATGCGTAATATTAAAAAAATGCGTGTTCCTAAAAAATATATTATGTAGGTATTTGCCTAGTTAGCACATGTACCTACCAGATGTTAAAGATAGGTATTAAACATCAAGATATAATACATAACATGAATATATAGATAATAAATTGATAATTTGATATGAGCACAAAGGCGATAAATAAGCTTCCTTGAGAGTAACCACTGTCGATGTTAATAAGAACAGGCATTTATTTAAAAATAAATCCTTCAGGTTAATATTGCCTCCGACGCGGCAAATCGCGGCAAATTCGTAAATAATGATACGATGCAGTATGATATACTTCCTGATGCATTTCGCGGCGAGCCTGGGATTTCTGTGATTAGAACGGTTAAATTGTAACACAGACAATGACGAGATTTAGTGTTGTTGCTATGTGTTTGGACGAGCAAATTAGTTCCCTGACATTCGCGAGTGAGACATTCGCAATTTGGCAAAGAGATGTGGTTTCATGAGAAGTATCGAGCCGTGGCAGGGCATTTTTAATGTGCACATCCCTCATTTTTAATGAAATGAAAGCCATAAAAATGCGATTGTTTACCCATCGCAAATGTGTGAAAAGAAGATGGTTAACATGCGTTAACATTAAATCTCTCGCTGCAAGGCCCGCCCCCCCTCGGCGGGAGCGCGAATGTGGAACATTTTGCATTTGATATATTCGGTACAGCGATGTTTTTCATGGCCCATTCGCTTCCTGTTTGGTGTTATTATTTCGGCGGAATGTCTGCGGGAAACATAATAAAAATGCCCTCGAAAAAATTCAACACTAGAGAATTGGCAGCCTTTCTTAACATGACGGGTCCATTCGATGCGCCGCTTGCTTCTGATTATACTTCGGGATGAACTTTTATCGGGTTCTGCGCCAACATTTTGAAATTATAACTAGAATTCGCGGAAGTGACTAATAATCAAATTATTTTTTATTCGATGCGGTGTTATTAGCAAATAGCCGATTATGTTATGTTAATGTTATTTGTAGATATCGAAATGACTCTTGCTAATATATTAATGAAATAAATAGCCCTTAAAAATCCGACACATATTTTTATCTATAATACAATATCAAATATGAGGAGTATCGTACGGTGAAGCAGATATGAAAACTCGTCAACCTTCATGATGACCATGTATATTACATACATTATGTTGTATTTCTTATTATTACTGTTGACTTTTCTTCCTTATTCATCAACGAGTCTTATCTGCGTCTGTTAAATTAATGTTATTTTTATCTATGTCGTCCTATAACTCTGGGAGACATTCCTTTTTGTATTACCATCTTGCCATGTATTTGTTTTCCTTTCGGATGACTAAATAACCTAATAAAATAAAATGTTCTACTTACATAATTATATATAATTTGCTTTGAAAAACAAGATAATTATTTCTCGAACTCGGCGCATTGTCTCCTGGAATGCGTTTCGCCGCTATTGTGATGGGAAAGACCCGAAAATTGCTATTTGAAGGAGGCAAGAGTCTCGGAATCGCCCATTAATATTATTAGCATCTTTATTTGTGCAGTACAGTAAAAACGCGTGTTCATCTGCAATTTTGTATTATAAATAATGGAAATGAGAAAATGCAGTTCGTTGCAAATTCGATTGTGCATAACTACCTACGCAAAATAAATATAGAATTGTATTTTTTGTCTTTCATACATGTACTAATGTATACCTTTCAAAAGTAAATTGTTCTTTTAAACAATTCTGAGCGTGTTTATTTATTTTCTTTGGACTTAAATGTATATATAATTTAGTTGCTGGCCGGTCGTATCGATGGTTTATGGTAGGGTTTACACGATGCCAATGAGGCTTTATGTGAATATTCCTGATAGTTGCCTCCCCCAACCCTTTCCAAATTGCCAACTAGTATTTCAACCCCCCGCGCGACGTACTGCCGGATTGTTCGGCCCCTAGAGGATGTGTGCGCCGATGTACCAACACCCTATCATAATGAAACAATTTCATAAAATCGCATCAAATGTTTTAAGAATTCAATTTTAACGTATGGGCTTGTTGGTTTGGTGGTTAAGGCGGTCGGCGATTGGCGATTCAAGCCTCGTTAGGGCCAGCAAAATGTTACAACCGGGACGTATTTCAAGTACATATTTCAATTCCTGGAAAGAAAAACGCGAGGGATATACGTTAATTATTTTTTTATTACAATTTGATTTCTTTCTAAAGGTTTACTTATATTTGAGATACATTTCAGCCAGACAGTAAGAAGTATTTCAAAACATTTTTTTTTAAAGTTGAAATTATTTGTCGTGTTTTAAAAGAGCGTAATATGCATTACAATATTAACAGTGCGAATAAGCGTCTTATTGAAAACGTGCAATAAAAAAAGATAATCTTAAAATACGCTTAGCTCCATAAATGTTTCACATATTATATTGTTATTTAATAATTTTTCGATTTAGATTTTGAAATTTGTGTTCATTATCCCTAACTAGAGCTTGAGAAATGTCTTAATAAATGTAAAACCGTCGATAAGTGGAAAGTTCCTTATGTTATTTCAAATTTTTGTGACTGTCGGACGCTTATGCATTTAGTATATGAGTAACAGTGGTCCCTAAACTTGTTTACATTTGATTATTTGCCTAATGAAACTAGTAATCTAATATTTTTATATAATTATTTCACAATGCCGTGCCGGTATCGACGAACCATTTCTGATTTAATGATGTTAGTAATAGACAAATTAAATTAAATTATCGGCTGCGGAAGGGAATTTAAGACAATTTGTTAGCAGACTATTCGCAGTTTTTCGGTATTTCGCAGTTTGTTGCAGACCTGATTTCAGAATCAGCCGGGGCTTAACGATAAATCTGAAACACGGTAGAGTGAGAGAAGAAAACTAATACGCTGATTGTAATTATTAACCGCAGGAATTTGCATTTACTTTAGTGTGTTATTCAAAAATTACCGCAAAAGGCTTTTTTCGCACAACGTAGAGTTGTATTATAATGTTGGCCCGCGTCTATTGGGTTAATTAATGATTTACAAGAAACAAAATTCGTCGTTTCGCCCGCACCGTGAAATGCCTTTCTCGACTATGTATATTCTCTGGTTTCACTGTAAAAAATAAATGTATCAATTAACCTATTCCGCGATTAGTTGCATCGAGAAATCGCCATGGGTGTCAAATAGTCCAAAAGAAACCATGGTGCTTTTGAATGATGAATTAGTCAGTTAGTCAATATATAGCATTAACATCTGGTTCAAAACAGTCAACGAACGTAAATTGTTTCTTTTTAGCCGCGTCTATCGGCGCGGTGGTCCCCCAATATTATATTTTTGACAATATTGGCAGAGAGTAACATTGTGCAACGTAATTTAATATTATTTGCGATAGTACAGCCAGACAGTTAGCGAGTCGGCTGCATTTTGACCTCCCCTTAACCTCCCCGACATCTTCACCCGAGATGTGCTAAAATATTTTAAAATAATGTCGATTCGAAAATAAAACAATCCAAGGCAAGTGTTTTAAGTAGTGGGGAAATAAGGGTCAGTACGTTGATGTATTCGTATAGTATGTCGATAGGATTGAGGACAGTATATTGGATTGAATTTTTATTCTTTTTAAGTGTTATGATTGTTTATTTTTCTCTCAAATGTTTTATTTTAAAATCTGTTTATTTTAATCACTATTGTTTATCTTGCACTTTACGTAATAAAAATCGTAATTCTGTAAAAATCCGTTGCAATAATAAATAAAAATAATCCATTATATTCAAGAACACATTCTTATTGTGAAGTTGCAATTTTATTTTCAGAACAAAGTTCTGTGAAATTTAAAACCAAATTAATTATTAATCAATTAGAAAGACATACAGAAAAATCAAATCCACGAAAAATCCTGTCCCGGAGAGGAGATCCGTGGTTTGAATCCCGGATTCGGATAATGGTTTTTCCTTCAGGGATATGGAGCGCTGATAGTCACGAATTTAAAAAAAATGCAAATTCAAAAATTTAAATTAGTTTATAATCTGACGTAATTATCGTAGGATAACGACGTCTTCATCTGCCGGGTCACGTCAATTAAAATATGTGCTCTATCTTACTTAACAGTAAAATCGTCGTTGAGAAAATCGCATAGAATGTAAAAAAACACACGAATTGTGCGCATTTTCAATTCGCAAATTTGGTATTTTTAAAATGATATTTACAAGTATATGCCCTCAAGTACGTCTTTGCAATCGTGAGTATAATATATAACTAAGTAGTGGGCCAACATTAGTAATATCATGTATTATGTTAACGAAAATGCGTTTCGGTTAGCCCTGCTGTAAAAAACATCCGATTCCTAAGTTTTCGTCTAAAACAAAAACTGGGTAAAAATTGGTGAATTAAATTATGCTAAAATTAAATTATACTCGTAAACAAATAGAAAATAATTAACGCTTTGACTTATTTAAGATGATGTGGTGATACTGGTTTTTATTAATTCTTATTAAAGATTTCTATTTAACATTCCCGTGTAATTTATGCGAATTGATTGCTTTGTGCAATTCGCACGTGATTCCCAGTTGGTAACCTCATTTGTCCCTCAATTTCCAGTAAATAAACAGGCGTTAATGTGCGTCAAAATAGATAATTCATAACAAACGTATTTCGCGACCTGAATATGTATTTTTTTGACAATGCTCTTCCACTTGGACAGGTGCGGATTTAGTATATAGGGATGACCTCATTCATATATCCTGCTTGTACATTAAGGAGTAAAAAGTACTTGGTCCAAATGTGGTATGTTCGTGCGACGCCGCCGTGATGCGTAGTTTCGGATTATTTTTATGAATTTACGGTCGCTGTCGTCGTGAATTGTTTTTTTATTTTTTTTTATTTGGTCGATCCAGCGGATAAGAGATATTAATTAATCTTTCTCTGTCGGTCACTATTGAATGGTTAATCCGAGATGTTTACTCGTGATTTAAACACTCGTACTTTAGTTAGCAGTATCACAGGATGTTTCAACTCCTTTATTACCTCTTTATTACCGCATGTAAAAGGCATCAATCGATCTGTCCTCGCATCCATGCGTAGGTAATTCACAGGGTACGGATCGTGGGATGCATATCGTTATTATTTAGAGAATTTTGTACAGTCATATCATATAAGTAATGTCGGTGTAAGCCTGGATTGCCCGTACATCCTTCGAGAACGTTTTTCCGAAAAAAAAACGTATTTAATCCAATTTCGAAGCTGGGCAGTGTTCTGATATTTACGTATTCGTAATAAGCATTGCGCGATATTTTAATATTGCTAATGTCGTATTATTACGATTTTGTGGTAGCAATAATTTATTGTAAAGCTACGAAAGTAGAAAAAATAATATTGTTTTCGTATATACGCCGCGTCGCATGTCCGAATATTCAAGTCGGTCATCACAATTAGAAATGGTGCGTCGAAAATTATAGTCACATAGTAGGTACTTCTGACAGAAAATTTTCCTCAAGAATACTCTTCAATTCCAGGAGGACTTCCCCAGCAGCCCAGAGAGCGGGCTAACGCCACGGTCCATACTGCCGCAGTACTTCCCGCCCCGAAATGTCAGCGGATTCGGAAGCTACAGGTAATGTTGAATGTAATTAACTATATTCTTACCTCTCTGTCGACATCTCTCAAAATAAATGAGAACCGAGGACGCGTTTATAAACACTGAACCCGGATTGGCGCAGGGGAAGAATTATTTAATACGCGCATTTCTCCTGTGAATTCACATAATAAACTATAATATTTTTTACATATCAGGGACATGAATGTGATGTTTGGATTATTTTAGTAAAAATATCTGAAGTTATATTTGCTCGCATGGTGCTATTTTGATATCATGGGTTTTCATAGTATGAATGTTAAACGTAACGTTACGTTGTCTCCGGACAATATAATGTTAGTATTAGAGGTTCGATTTTATACAAACGGATAAATAAATTAAAGAGGTAGATAAAATAGTCTCAATATGATCTGCAAAATAACTGGAATAAATGTGTAGTTATTCTGTTGTATAGTGTAATTTTGTAAACGTGCGGTTCACGCAAATATTTGTGGATAAATAATAAATCTATATTTGTAAATTGATTTATGAGTTTTATATTATTTGTAGTGTCTATTATTTTCTAGATCTCCATTTTGCATTTTAAAGCCATCTACAATGTTATCTTCTGTGAGACCTCTTTCTAATCTCTTTCTAATCGGCTTTTTTTTTACTTCTTCAACATTTATTTCTTTGCCAATTTTTTATTCAGTTAAATATTTCGAGTCTTCTTTTCTCGGGCAATTAATTATTATTTTATTTTCCCCAATTTTTTTAATTCGTGTAATTCCGATTTTTAAATTTGACAAGTTAATATTTTTCCTTACTTTCTCTTTAATTTCTTCATTTTTTAAGATATATTCTGACAGTAGTATTTAGATTTTGATTCGGTCGTAAAAGCTTTAGTAGCATTGCTTAAGTGTTCCAGCATAAGATTTTCTGTTTTTTGTCATAAAATCTTTGAGTTTCTGTATTCTTCGTTTTTTTTTAATAAGTTTTTCTTGTAGCTTAATGATTTATGGATAAACAATAATGACTTACGGACTTTGGAGAATTATCAGGCTTAGCGCGTCGCTTTGCAGTGTTGCGTTAATTCTTTATTTATTTTCTCAGTGAGATCGGGAGCGGCCTGGACAGAGTGCTGGCCCAGCAGCAGCACAGGAGCACTCCTGATTCGGACAACCTGCTGTCGTCGCCTTCACCCACTCCCAACATTGACAATTCTATTACAGAGCTCATGGTAAACTTTTTAAATTGCTTTTTTAATAATAAAACATTACGGCTTCCAAATAATATACTAAGCATTTTTCTGAGTATTCTCCGTGAAGTTTATGCATATTTCATAATCGCAAACAATTCCTTATATAATCACCCGTGAATATATCTCGTCAGGACCAATGATTATAATAAACTGTAGATACGTTACAAGCGTGAAATCATGATAAGTAAGTCAAAAGGAAGATAATTGCCTTACTTGCATTCGTTACCGAACGGGCCAAAGCAAAACGCCGACTACGAAAACTACACCGAAAAAAAGTCCCGGGGAAAAAGGAACAGGTATCGTTCTCTATTGTAAGAATGAGTATGTTATTTTAGTCACCGTGACGTCAAATTACCTGATTTTTACGTGATTACTTGATTATATGATTTATTCTCTCTTTGAATGTAGTATTTGCTTACATATGAAAGCCGGCTAGTATGGGAATAACGTGTCTATTTTATAATACGTCAATGGTCAGGACTGCGATTTCGTTGACGTCCATTGGCCTTATGAGGTATCCTGTTGCGAAACAAATATTTTTAATAACAGTTCAACAAACCCGCGATGTACGAAGTTTTATTTGCTAGTCTTAAATGAATTCCCCTCTTTGTGAGGTAATGTGCACTCGTAAAATGCTACGCAATGCACACGTAAGATCTAAAACGTAGGAAAATCTTCAAACGATTCTGATTGACGGCTTGTTGATTTCAAACGGTTATCTCTGCTTTTGTCAAAAGTTCGGAATTTGAAATGTAACGCTTTTTCCAGAACTGCCTGTCGTTGATGCCGCAGTCGAGCAACAACAGGTACCAGGCGTCCAACTATAATGGATTCAAGGAACTCCGGGAAAGAGGCGATTCCTCGTGTGAGTACGCCTTGAACGCTGTTCTTCTTGCTCGCGTAATGTTAGACCGTTTGCCTATATTTAGGCAAACGCAAAGCAAAGCTCTGGAATGTTACAGTTGCCGGCAAACTTCTCGAAATTCTTTAGCGTAGTGGGGGAACGCGAAGAAGACAAAATTTGGGTCTCTTTGGTGGAATGGTACGTGCGCAAACTTCCCCCACTACGCCGTAAAATTTCAAGATGTTTGCCGGCTACTGTACTACATATACAGGGTTACTTGGAAAACATTAATAACCTCGCAGGACTACGTTCCTACCTTGATTGAGTCGAAAATGTTCGAGCTATCATGACCTAATTTCAATAGTTATGGAGTATGACATCAAAGTTTGCATTTTTTTTTCGATATTTCTGACTTATTTTTTGTAAAACGTTGGACTATCATTACGGTAACTTATTTTGTATGAAAAATTCATTCGTTTCAATACAAGCTAAATAAAATGATAAAAACGCTGAAAATTTTCCAATTGGAGTTTTAAGGTTTTTTTTTTTCACTTGTATTAAAAGGGAATGCATTTTTCATATTTGATATGGGTTACTGTGACAGTCCAGCGTTTTAAAAAAAATAAGTCAGAAATATTGAAAAAAAACAAACTTTGATGTCGCATATCTCCATAACTGTTCATATTATTACGTCATAATAGCTACAACATTTTCAATTCATAATCAAGGCAGGAATATAGTCCTGCGAGGTTATTAATGTTTTCCAAATAACCCTGTACACAGGGTGCCTCGTATCTAGTAGCAAAAACTTCCGAGAGAATCATCAAATTTTTAATAGAAAAGTATTCTTTACACTTTCGGTGAAATATCAACAGTCAATGGAGATAAACAACATTGAATTTTGCATTTTTTTAAAATATTTCTGTAGAATGTTCGAATATCAATACAGTTAACTTATATGGATATTCAAGATTCGTTCGATTCATAAGTCAAATAAATAAAACACAATACACGTCAAATAAAATAAGAAAAACCCTTAAAGAAAAATTTTTTGCAAGGTTTAATCTTTTTATTTGGCTTGTATCAAAGCGAACACTCCCCCAAAATTTTTGCTGTTAGCTAAGAGATATGTGTATGCTATTTTGATTACATTTATCATTTTAAATTGCTGGACAACTTAATGTGCAAGTACCAGTAGGTTGTCAATTATCCATGGTAATAGGCGGATAATTGAAAAACAACAATCTCAATATAAACATGCACCTTGTACGGCTGGTCTTGCATGAATAATATTTTCGAGAAATTTATGTTTATAATATTCTCTAACATGCTATGTTCATTTAGGTCTAAATTTAAGCACTGATTTAAGCAATTTAAGTTTTAGGTTCATGCTTTGTAATTTTCAAAATGTTGATATTCTTAAAAATTTGGAAAAATTTTTTTTCAGGGATTGCAAAAAATTATACTACCGAAGACTATGGTTAATTCATAATTCAACTAGTAGATACTTAAGCCCCCCTGTGTAATGTGCATTTTTCTGTGTAATAATTGTTACAAATATAAGTTTAACAATTCATGGGTTTTGCGGCTGCTTATTTTATTATTTGTTTTCAATTGACTAATTGTTTTAACAGCCACGGATGACGTTAAATGTCGCTGGTATGGAACTCTTCCCCCTCGCAGGCATTCTCCTTCAGGAGGTTTCTCGCCCAAGGTGTTCCTCGGTGGACTTCCATGGGACATTACGGAGTCTACCCTGGTACAGGCGTTCCAACCATTTGGCCAGATACGGTAATTACGGCATTCAATACAGACAGACATAAGTAATTAATGATACATAATCTGAATAAATGTGTTTTGAATACAGTCAGGGGTGACTTCATTAAAAGTGTATTGACATTACAGTGTGGAGTGGCCTCGGAAAGAGCAGTCTGCAGTCCAGCCCAAAGGCTACGTGTATGTGATCTTTGAATCTGAGAGGCAAGTTCGATCCTTACTTGAGGCATCAACCTATGATCCTGCAGGGAACTGGTATTACCGCCTGTCATCGAAGAAAATGCGCTCGAAAGAGGTACTACGATTGTTTTATGTGTATTCGTTAATTGTTGATAACAGTAAAATTGATTTATTGTGCTCTAAATATGTCCAATTTTTATAAAATTCTGTTTTTAAGCATTCTTGTTTTCAAGGTTCAAATCATCCCGTGGGCATTGGATGACTCTAATTATGTGAAAAGTTCTTCTGTTAAACTGGATCCATCGAGGACTGTTTTTGTGGGTGCTCTACACGGGATGCTGTCTGCTGAAGGCCTGGCTAAAATAATGAACGAGTTGTTCAGCGGAGTTGTGTATGCGGGTGAGGAAATTTTTATAGGGCATAATTTATGGAACACCTTTAGAGAAATTCGTGGAATAATCCAAGAATATGGTCCAGTTGTTCATACAATGAAAAGAAGTATTTCACTATATAGTTTAATGTCCTGTTAATTTAATCTAATTAAAATAATCGTAATCTAAATTAAACAAACCAAACCAAATAACCTAACCTATCCTCATATATTGCCTATGAAATATCAAAATATGCAGTACATTTTTCGAAACTTTAAAGTGTAATATCTTATTTAATACTTACTATTTAAATGTAAATTATCTTTCATTTTGTTATTAGCACATTCAATAATATAGTAAAATACTCATTTTCGTTGTATGTGCAATGGGACCATGATCTTGGATTTAGCCAAATTCCTACACAGCATTTCATGACACATGTGTATTAGGAATTTGTATAAAATATAATATATAGAATTATCTCTTACAGGAATTGACACAGACAAGCATAAATATCCAATTGGATCAGGAAGGGTAACATTTAATAATTCCCGATCCTACATGAGGGCTGTGAGTGCTGCTTTTGTCGAAATCAAAACTGAAAAATTCTTCAAAAAGGTGAATACAATAAAATATTTTTATATCAATAGATCACATCGACCACAACTTAGATATATCTATTTCAACTAGTACAACATAGGTGCTGTCAGTTTGTCATGTTGTGACTCATAGGCATGCTTTTTTGTGTTTGGATGTACCTTCCGCAAAGTGATCTTCACAAAGCTCTCTAGATGTCTGGTCCTAAGCTGCACTTTCCTTGCTGCGATTTACTGGCTCCAGACAGGGCTTAAAGTCTGCGAAGATAATAGTGCGGATAGTCAAATGTATATATTTTTATGTATGCTTCACATACTGCTGAATTTATCAAAGTTAAATAAACGTTACCACATATTGTTAGAATTTTAGTGAAGATTGAATTGTTAGATTTATGATATTATTCCTTTGCAGGTACAGGTCGACCCGTACATAGAAGACTCGATGTGCTCAATTTGCAATGTGCAGCAAGGTCCTTATTTCTGCAGGGACCCTAAGTGTTTTAGGTTAGAAATATTCAGTACCTAGCTATATTCTGAGATGGACATTGTCATGAATTATGATTTATCTTTATGATATATAATGAAGATTTTTAACATAGTAATATGATATATCTTGGTATGACATTGTTATGTGAGATTTTTTATATTTGTTTGTCTGTTCAGGATTTTTAACAATAAAATCTCCATAATCAAATTCTGAGATGCATAATTTGAGATTTATTGATTAATAATAGCTTTGTAATTGTAAATGTGGTTAAAATTTGAAATAAATGCATTGAAATTTGAAGTAAGAATAAACTTCCAGGTATTTTTGCCGTTCCTGCTGGTATTGGCAGCACGCCCAGGAGGAACATACTCACAAACCCCTCATGAGACACTCGAGGTCCTGTGGAGGCAATGGCCTGAGTGGGTATTCCGGCCAAGGCCACCAGCAGTCACAGTCCCCCACGCCTTCAATCAGTTCTATAGGCTACGGTTCTAACAATATCAGCTCCAACAATCATCGCTTCAAAAAAATGTACGGAGGGATGAATTGGAATTACAAGAATATTAAGTAATTTCATTTTGTCATTGTGACATTAAACTCTGAACTATATTTTTGTTTATTTTCGGTTTTAAAGTTAGAAATGATAATCCAACTGTAACAAGTTGTTCTATTTATAGGATTATGCGTTTGGTTGTACCCACCACTGTGCTTATGCGCTTACTTATTTATAATATAATATTTAATATATTCACATTTTGTTTTATGGTTCAATATATAGAGTATACAAATGATTAACTGTTGCCACTAACATAGTTTTAAGTTACCAGATTAGCCGGAGATTGAGATAATTAATACAATAGTACTTTTCCACTATTTACTACATAATAGATTTCCAAGAAAAAAATTTCTTTAAGCACATCCAAATCGATAAGTAAAATTTATAACAGATTACACAAATTTTATTAGGATAATATATACCTGTAATCCATTTTACTAATCGCTGTAGGAGACTTGTTGCTGAACCTCCTAAATATCATATTAGTGTTTCAGAAATATTGATTGTTATAATTATTTAATCCATTCAATAAATAACAAAAAAGTGATTTTTCCTTGTTAATTAGAGATAATATTGTGCTATATAAAACATGCCAATTGATTACTTCCCCAGTGTAGAAAAGTGAACTGATTTATTTTTTCCTTGTAAACTAAAAAAAACATAAGATTAACAGTGCCTACCTACGGTTAAGTATAGATTAAGTGAATTCTCACAATGCTTCCTGCATTTCAATTTTACATGTATTTTTTTGGAAAATGTTTCTCAAAATTTTATCAAAATTAGTATATACGTACATATACAATTTCAAATGACATTTGGTAAAAGACATTTTAAATTTTTAAACAAGAGCTTGTAACTTTACATTTTAACTTTTGGCATTTTATTCTCAAAATTTTTAGGATTGTCCATTTTCAAGTTTAAAGGATTGTTACGCCACGACAACGTATAGTTCCTAATAAGATAAGATTTTATCTGCTATCAAGGATTTTGAAATGTATGCGGCATTTTAATAAAGAATAAGTTTATTAGCAACTATAATTACTAGTGAATAATTGTGCCTAATAATCCAAAAAAATCCTCAATCAAGGGAAATTGATACTAAAGATATTATGTACTCTTATGTCCATTACATTAATGTCATGGTTATTTATATATCTTCTCGAGACTTGATAATTATAAGCAATTAAATATGTATTGTTTGACTTTGCATTAAAAAGGGTACCTATTTGGTATTGTTCTTCAATATCAAATTTTTTGCAAAATAATCTGTACATACTTATTCCTAGTTTTTGTGTTACATGGACATCTGGTATACAATAAACGCAATAAACTGAAAAAAGATTTTTTATTGTTAAACACACCCATTCATAATTATGTGCAAAGCTAAGCTCTGAAATCTAATTTGTGAACTGAAAAGGTTTTGGAATGTTTTGTGTGGCTTTGGAAGTTTTTATTGCTGTGAAAGTCATGCTAAATCATGCCATTGCATTTAATGTGAAGAGTGTGTTCAGGGGGAGCTATCTCGGCTTCTTTTTTTTTTCAAATCAAACATAACTTTGTAGTCTGTCTGTCCCTGTGACTTTCTGTAATATCTGTAATTTTGTTCAAATTCACAGCTAAGAAACAAATTAAACGGCCAGAGATGGGACTTGAACCCCGGGCCAGCAAACCTGAAGGCGGCAACGATTGCCATCGCTGAGCCCGCATTACCTGTTAAAAATACGGTACATATAGGACTTTGTCGATAGTAAAATCGTTATTACTGTTTCATGGGTGTCGGCTATAAACAAGTGGATGCTTATTCTTTAGGAAAACTGGCATATAAAAGTACTGTGAAGGGATACAGCTAGTTTTATTGTAATTCCTGAATATTTGCCAAAACTATGTAAAAATGTTAAAAATAAGTTGAATATAATTACATTAAAGCGCCTAGATGAAAACTGTTTATTTGTATTAAAAAAGTTTTAGAACTGATTTGCCTCGTCTAACAAAGTTGTTTTTCTTATGTAGGTGGATGTATAAATATGTATTTTAATCTAAAAAAGACTTTATTTTTTAAAGTTGATCAAAAAGTTGCCAAAAAGTATTATAAATATAAATAATGCGTTCTTAGTGGAAACTGAGCTCTTTACCAGATAGTATAAAAATTTCACATGCAGATTCATACTTTTAAATAGGTCTTAGGCTTCGATCTGTGGGATTAGTTGGCAGCAAAGCCTCACATCTTCTCCATTCTGTTGTCTCCGACGATCCTCTTCAGTTCTGTGTAGGAGGCACAATTCATATCTTGGCGCACTTTCTCGAGAAATTCACGGCAAGGGTGCCCTCTGGCTATCTTTCCCTCGACCATTCCCTCCATAATTTCATAGATTTTCATGCATATGTCTCATCTGTTTTGCACTCCTCTTCAAAATGGTGTTCAACATGTGTCTGGTTTCATCGGTCCTGCTGAGAATATTATGATCCTCCTTATTTCATAATGTGGTCTCCAGGAAATTCCTAGGGCACTTCTGTAGGTCCATATCTCGAATCGTTTTTTATCTCTATCGCCAATGCACCATGTCTCACAACCATACAGCAAAATACTCCACATTTTTTTATTAATTGCTTGCGGAGCTTTAAGTCTATTTTGTTGGATTTGAAAAGCTTTAATTTTTTGTTAAATGTGTTTTGCTTGGTGGATACGACTAGCCATAAACTGAAAAATAATAATTAACAATGCCCCTTGTGTGTGTAACCCGAGCCATGCGCTGGTTGACTATTCATCATCAGTGTTCTCCAGTTGTAATTCCAACCAATTACTGATAGACAGACGTTTGAAATTCGGGTACATAATTGATTATAAAGTAATAAGGCAAAGAATTGGCGCAATCCTGTAACAGTGCAAGTGACTGATAAATAATAAAAATGGATAATTAATATAGCCCCATTCTTGTAAATATTTCACCATATGGAAGAGAGGATGCACCCTTTGAGGGTGGCAGTATTTTTCCTAAGTGGACTCCTGCATCATGCTTAATATGACAAAAGTGACCAATACTTATGGGTTTGTGTTGTGGTCTCAATTTCGCAGGCGCTGCATAAGAGTACTATATTGGGCTGATATAATATCATCCTTGGCAAATGACAACTTAAGGCTAGGCGTGGACTGCGAATCTTTCGCCACGCGGCGAGAAAACCTGCGACATTTTGATGTGCAGCAAAAAAATTGAAAAGCAGCAGGCGCGTGCAATTCAAAAGCTGACGAATGATTGGTTTATTGAATTGAAAATTAGAGCTAGAATGCGACCACTATAAATTGGCGTGCGAGGGAGGGCGTCCCTGTCGTGTAACAGGAGTTTCCAGGGTGTAAATTTATTACACAATACATAATGTACAGAATGTCCGGTGACCGGTGTCGTAGCCTTTAACAGAAATTTGGTCAGGCAGCACTAAAGAAACCAAGCTGTAATGGCGGCCGTTCCATCTGTCGAACTGTCAGACGGTAATATCGGTCCATTATTTGCTTTTTCAGCTTCGCAAAACTTTAATACTTCGTTGGCGATTGTTCTTGCACCACCCCGGACTGTTTAGGATGTTTTGAACATAATAATTCAGTGTATATTGGTAATCAAGATGTCACAGCTCCCGAGCAAATACAAAATTGTACTGAATGACAGGGCGAGGGGTTACCGCCGGGTGCGGGCGGGGCGAGTCTTAGTTCCGAGGTCGCCGCACGCCAAGTTATAGTGGTCAAGCAATATTAATTAAATTACAATTTTAGGTATATGATCGAAATGCCAAAAAGGGTCTCCTCGCACAGATTTCTGTATTTCATGTTTCTGTATGTCGATTTCAATTGTTTTTTAAGAAACTATTTATTTGTCACCATGCCAAAACTGATTAGAAGTGATATTTGAGAAATTATTAATCTGATTATGAAAACGAAGATCATATCAGTGTTCGTAGTCAAGACGGTTCTACTGAACAAGAAGTAAATGACAGTGAAGAAGACATTCCATTGCAACAATTTGATGTTTTAAAGTGGTGGCATTGCGGAATCGTCGGATAAACAGGCACAAGGTTCTTCTTATTGTGGTAAAGATGGCACAAAATGGTATGAAACTCCTTTACGGCGAAACATTCGCACTCACAAAATATCATTACGCAGCAGCCCAGAGTAATACAAGAGGCAGATAGCTGAATCAGAATTAGAACATTTCCCTGGAAGGTTTGTCAAATATTCTGTGGGAAATGCGCAAAAGAATAAAGGAATTTACTGGAGAACCTCCTGTAAAGCTTACTGATGTTCGAAGAAGAAGCCAAGATCATCCCTCAAAAAAAAACAGGAAGACAAGTCATACACTTAACACTTACCATAAGTTTATATGCCTTGAAGACGTGATCACTTCAGCGAAAACTGCAGTGAAAACCTAAACCAATAAGAAAAATTGTAAAAAATTGTTTTTCACAATTTTTCTTTCATTCTTTCAAAGATGTTTTATATTAGTTGTAAGTAGATTTTTAATTGTTAAAGTTTTGTTTTGTTTAAATCATTTACTGGAGAGTTCCATTTCGGTTAATAAATTAAAAGTCTTTATGTAGACAAATTATGAAATAAAACAATGAACTTTATTTTTTTCCACTATTTTATATTTGAGACTTGTTACACTACATGTTTCAGAAACGTCCGTTTCCTTCTTCAGGTGAATTAAGAATCGAAGAAGGAAACGGACGTTTCCGAAACATGCAGTGTAACAAGTCTCAAATATAAAATAGTGGGAAAAAACAAAGTTCAGTGTTTTATTTAATAATTTGTTAATAACGGATTTCCACAAAGTTAACGCCGAAACGTTCAATTACTTGTCTTTATGAAGAATTCAAATAAAAATGATTTTACTTATTAGTGTTATTTTTTTTAGTTCCTATTGAGATGAAGAGAAGTTTTTAAATTAAGAAAGAATTATTCAAGTAAAATAGGTAATTTTAATACTAGGTAAAATTTTAAGAGGTCATGATGACCCACCTCAACGTTAATGTAGACTTTTTCCACCCACAATGACGCCGGGTTAAATTCTTTAGTTTGACTCTCACTTGTGATAACTGTGATTGTATTGTTAAAATATTCAGTTTCCTTCGGATGAAGTTTTAACTGACATATTATTTTACATATTTATGGACTGTTGTATTTCTAATAACTTTTGTCATAATGTGTTGGTCTAGCAGTAGGTATACAAAAATAATAAAAAGGTAAAAGCTTTTATTTCAAAATAAGTCTATTAAGAAATGTTTTATATCAGTCTAATCATCAAAACTCATGCTCATATCTGATGTGGTTGTGAGATTGAATTCCGGTTTATATTCTCCACTGGGTGCGGCTGGTTTCTCCTGTGATACTGTTGGTAAGTTGACATCTATCGTCTCCGGGAATGGGAATTCTGGAATCTCATTGTCATCTGAAATCAATGAAAGTGACAGGATGAAGCCAGTGAAAATTTGTTTTATCTGACAATATGACAATAAATTTGTCTATATTCCTTTGCACTATGTGATTTACTGGTTCTGAGAAATAGTTCCGTAATATGGTTAATAAGTTCAGCATGGGATGATAGGGTATGTTTCTGAATTAAAAAATAAAGCTGCCTAAAATTGGCAAAGGAATGCCATTTTTCCTATTTTTTTTCACTTATAGGCTTACATTGGTATTGCCATGATTAATAAACTAGGTCTGGCGAGTCTCAACCATATTTCTCTCGTTCACCTACTGAGGCTCTTTGAATTGAGAATTGAAAATTTCTCGGCAGCATTATGCATCGTCTGCTGCTGCAGCATCTCAGTTTAAAATTATGCAATCCGTGTCGTCCCTTCAAACAAATCAGCACTTGCGGCAAAAAATTACACTACAATCCAAATCCATCCAAAACAAGTAAAGAATCGACAATATGAAACTTCTGTAAAAAAAATGTCTAATTCAAAATGACACTTCACCCAACGGCCGTCCATCATTTATCAGAATCAGCAGAACAGATCAGCTCAGAAATAACTTTTTTCTTTCCTAACCATATACTTGGTATCAAAATTATATGATGAAAGGAGATATTCCTATCTGGAATAGCATTAATGCTGTATAAATTGTACAATTTCTATATGCAGATCTTAAGCCTATTGTTTCGAGGAGATAAGCAATATATGTGAGTTGACATAAAAACACTCCGATTAATATGTATAGTGCTATATTGTTTAAAATTTATAGACTACTTACCGATGATGGCCAGTTCTCCTAAATGGTCAACTAAGTAAGTCAGCATAGTAGAGGCAAATGTGTCATCCGGTCTCCTTGCCAGCGAAGAGTGAAAAGCGTCTAGGGACCTGGAAATATCTGCGCTGAGGGCGAGGCACAACCCGAGGGCTGCGTAAGTGGCCCCACAGCCGGGGACTATAGTGAGCGCCTGCTCGTGAAACTTGATGGCTTCGCGAAACCTGCCATTCTTGCGACACGCATGGCCTAAGTTGTTCAGTAGGGGGTGCCAGCGTTCACTGATTAAGCCTCCTTCACATACTAGAAACAGGTGAAATATATTTTTTGAAAGTCAAATGTTAATAAAAATTATTGTAAAGTTTGTTTTGATTTGGGATTCATATTGTTTTATTTATTATAAATACATATCACGGTACAAAATTACATGAATACAATGATCGCTCATACAATAAGATCGTATTACTCTCCATAAAAGAGCTGACGCTCGTGGTTATGGGAGGAGTAAATCACATCATATTATTTTATGAATATTACAATTTTTATAGCAAAAGTATTTAGAAACAATTTTTATAGCAAAAGTATTTGAGAAACAAAATAGTAAACAAAAATATCAGAAATCAAAAATATAAATACTCAGTTTTTAAGTTCATTTATAAATGACGTAAAGTCTTTAATTTTTATAAATTTATCCAGTATTGAATTGAATTTTTTTATTCCTACAAGTGAATAGTGGTTCTGGGCTGCGCTTGTTTTGTATCTGAGTAATTTTAAATTTAAGAATGCTCTGTGGGCCGGAATCCTTTTTATAATTTTCTTTAAAAAATTGTACTAATGATATTTTAACAAAAAATTCCATCACTGTAGGCACACAAAAGTCTATGAATAATCGGGTTGTAGGGCAGGTTCTAGGTCTTTTAAAATTGTTTGATTAATCGATTATCCAAGGGGGTAGGAATAAAATACCCTGGACGGTCTCAGGCAGATAATTTGACACTCGCATCTAAAGCAAATACTGTATCTAAGTGTGCTCAAATAATAATAATTTGCAAAAATCTCTTCAACCGGAAATCCCAATTTTTGCCAATTTTATTTTTGCTCCAACAATATTCTCCATTAAATTTATCATTTAACAGTTTCAACATAATTCAAAGTTGTGAAATTGTCAGCTGACCAGCTTACTTTTTTTAACTTCAGCGAGAGCTGCCAGCCACAACTTTTCCGCTTCCTCATATTGTTGGTTCTGGAAAGCGATGACCCCCATTTCGTGTGTAACGTGCGGATCATTAGGTGCTAACAGCAAAGCTTGTTGGAAGAATTTGTCAGCCATCTTGGCATTGTTTGTCAGACCGCACTCCAGGCCAATGTAAAGCAGCGGAAGGTGACAGCCGCTCATGAGTTGACTGGCCTTGAAGTACGCTGCCATGGCCTGGTCGTGTTCGTTGTCAGCAGCGAAGGAATGTCCGTAAGCCAACCAGGCAGCCCCCATTCCTCTATCTATTGACGTCGCTTTTGAAAGGTACCGTCTAGCAAATTCACTTTTATCTGAAAAGATACAAATGCATACTGATGAAAAGTTTGTGATAATAGGCATGATGACAGAATTTGAAATATCTTTGTATATTGTAGGTGTATAGTAGGTATTACCAAAAATACCATTATTTCGGAAATAAACTAAGTTTTTACGCAAATAATTGCATTTTCATCTACATATTTAATTAAGCGCAAAAGCGCCCGCAGCTGTCATTTCGTCTACGTGACGTCAAGCCTCAGTAAACATTGCATTGTGTCCATGGCAATGGTTCAAAGACACAGTGATGGGTACTGAGGCATGACATCATTCGCTCTGACCGTTGTTTCAGTTAAAATGGCGGATTGCACAATTTTATACTTTTATTTTATTGAAAATTGGTATTACTTTACTTTATGGCCTCATATAATACTGTTATAATACACATAATACATAAACAAAATAAACACTGAAGAGTACTCGAAAAATGAGAAGACCTTGTATTTATGGTACATATTACCTAAGTTTACAGGAGTGCTTTAGACTTTAGACTAGAAACCCCAATAATAATCTCAAAGCAGTTACTGTTACGTTAGCCTACAGGAAGAGACAAATGACTTCTTTTGGAAGATCTGCAGTGATTGACTTACTTATTATATAGTAGTAGCACCCAACGGCAAACCAGGAGGTGGCAGAATCAGGATACTTATCTACAAGACGATGCGCGAGCGAGAAAAGTGCCGGCGACTTCTTTAATTCCGCTAAACATGCTGCTCTCAGTTCTGCTGCTCTTTCACTGTCACCTTCAAATGGAGAGAAATTGTAATTATTGTAAATTCTACATCAATTATCACTGCGGAAAATACAAGGCTATAGATAGGAATATTCAACACTAATTTCATTCATTTTTTTCCCTGGCATAATAAAGGGTCCTGATTACATAAACATTTATTATTACAAAATTTGACATTATTTATGTAATCAGGACGCTTTATTATGCTAGAGAAAAAAAATGAACGAAATTGGTGTTACTTGAACATTCCTAACATTCCCCTTTTATTACGCTAGGAACAAAAAAATGAACAAAATTGTTGTTATAGACGTACCACTATAACTTGGCGAGCGAGGGAGGGCGTCCCTATCGCGTAACAGAAGTTGTCAGGGTGTAAATTTATTACACAATACATAATGTACAGAATGTCCGGTGACCGGTGTCGTATCAAATACAGAAATTTGGTCGGGCAGCACTAAAGAAACCATGCAGTAATGGCGGCCGTTCTATCTGTCAAACTGTCAGACGGTAATATCGGTCCATTATTCGCTTTTTCAGCTTCGCAAAACTTTAATACTTCATTGGCAATTGTTCTTGCACCATCCCGGACTGTTTACGATGTTTTGGACATAATAATGCAATGTATATTGGTAATCAAGATGTCACAGCTCCTGACTAAATACAAAATTGAACTAAATGACAGGGCGAGGGGTAACCGCCGGGTGCGGGGGGGGCGGGTTTTAGTTCAGAATTCGCCGCACGCCAAGTTACGTTGGGCAAGCAATACTTGAACATTCCTAACTTTTCCAAATACAATTTAAAATTGCTCATAAGGAGTCAAAACAGTATTTCTATGTTTAATATGAAATGAAAATTACAGTACACAGGGTACAGTTGCAATACTTTGAAGATGAATACTAAAACATAAATTCATTTAGTATGGACTCAATATGTACTAATTATCCTAAAAGTATACGTAACCTATGAAGTAACCCTTGTGTCCCTCAGCATATACAATTTCCTGCACGATGAATGTGACAAAATTACCCCAACAATATTTTAATAAATAATTTTAAACAAAAGCAGACTTCAAATCTGTCACAATAATTTGAATTTGGAATGTCATTGATCGACACAATAAATGAGTAGGTAACCACCAGACGGATGCTGTCAATACCCAGGAGTATGAGTTGTAGATAAATATACATTTTAGAAAAAACAGAAATCGAATATTTATCTGACGGAATATTACGATAGGTATATTAAAAATTTAATAATATGATAATTATTGTGATTGAAATATTACAACCAACATAATTATATTTCAATTTAACTTATGGAAATTCCACTCAAGTAAGGCTGTAGTAACCATTTCTGGAAGATGCTCTCCTATCTATGTGCCGAGCTTACAATGATCTGTTCTCTAACGTTGATACATATTTTGCCTCATTACTAATATGTATTTAAAAATGAAATACATAAATAATAATCTATGATGATGCAGTGTATAGATTTTTCCCATAGACGTAACTAAAATATCCACTACACAGAACTAACACGAATTACTGTGAACATAGACGCACATCGCGGGAGTTGGCTAACTGCGCTATAAGAAGGGAAGAGAAAATGTCATAGACTACCAACGTAGAAAATATATAAATCTCCGTACTCAGGACTCGGCTTGAATTTTTCCAAATTATTGAAATAAAACTCACCTATGAAAGTTTATATCCTCTTCTTTATTATGTGATTAAGCATTATGATTAACACAACAGACATATTTCAAGTTGGATTTTTTAAATTGTTAAGGCAGAAAGTAAAAAGTAAACACTGCTATTAGCTAAAACTTCATACGCATTCATTCTAAAAATTATGTTTTATTGTCCTTATACGTGGTTATGAAAATACTTTCTATCTCTTTCTGACTGATACATTTAGTACGTAATAGAAGACAGCAGAGACTAGATGTCCCAGATTTTTTTTTTAGTGAAGTCTATATTTATAGTATGTCTATGATTTTTCTCTATTTATAATGTCATTTGAAAGATAGGTACAGGTAAAGAACAAAGAGTGTCACATTTATTTTTAATCGCAATACATTTATAGTCTGTGGTACTTTTGTTGCAATCACTGGCTTGTACGAAGGAACAAGAGATGTCTCCAAAAATACGTTATTGTCTATGCCTTAGCGAAAAAACAGGAATGTCCGTGTTGTGTTTGTAAAGCAGAAGGATTGTCCAACCTGTCAGTTATGATTTTAATGATAGCTTTTGCTTTATTTCCTTGGACTTTATTTTTATTTTAAAAACTATTTACTAATGCTTTCTAAGATTAAAATGAAAATTAAAAAAATATTTGTCTATGTGAATATGTTAGTATCCAAATTGTTACCATTTTTTTTCTTATATTATATTCAACACTCTTTTCTTGTAAGTTAAATCTGTTGTATGCCAATAATATAATATATATGTAGTAAGCACTAAAAATGTATGCAAAACATTTGGACATTTACCCTCAGATGGTCCCAGAGAATCCAAACACAATTGAAATTCTCCTTTGTGCAGAAGCTGACGTGCACGACTCTCTATGAAATCACCGCTGCTCTCCAACACCTCCGAGAACACTTCCAGCACATGTTCATTGCAATCCATGCCAGCTAATGTGGATATGGGAAGAGCTTTTGAAGGTTTTTCTTCTTGACTGTATGTATTCAGCTCATTTCGATACGCCAATTTTAAAAGGGTTATTTCCATTTTATTGCACTGAGCTCCAAATGGTAAGTTTTCCAATAATTCTATCTCTGCAATAAAATATAATGTAAAATAAAATATTTTTAAAGGTGTTATTGATTATACGGAACAAATAAAAAATAATAATTTAAAAACGGTTAAGGCTGGACATTCACCGCACATGCATATTGTAGGCTTTTTTTTTTAAATGTAGGTTTTGAAAGTGAAAGTGGTAACGATAATTTATTTATATCAGAACATATGTGCTGGACTGCAATTTTTTTAGGACGATAACTTAGATAGAACCTTTGTTCTTGTACAAAAGTAATAAACTGAACATTATTTCCAATAATTAAGAAAATATAGGCATTAATTGATAGGCCGCGGGCAAAAAAATTATTTTCAGTGTCTTAAAAGTCATCAATAGTTACTGAATATTTGTATATACGCAGATAATGTTTTTTACACGTATAAAGCTTACATTATGGTTGAACCTGTACTAAAATAATTTTAAAATGTTCGATATTAGTAAGGTTACAAATTTTTAAATTTTCAAAAAATTTTACATTTTATAATGATTTTAAAAGCCTTTTAATGATTTTCAAATATAAATTCCAAAGTATGAAATATGCCAACAAATTTATAAATCGGAATGCCATGGACCACGACGATGGGCCGGACGCCTACCTGCAGCCGCTTATTTTCCTTATGATGAAAACTCACTATAAGACGTATTTCTATGCCAAATTTGACATTAATATTATATTAATTTGACAGACATTTGCAGTCGATCAGTTGCATAAAAAAACTATCGTTTTGTGTTTCCGTATGTGTAAATCGTCCGTACTTTGACATTTAATATTGAAATAAATATATTGTCGTCTCTTTCTATCATACCTTCTCACTCTAGCAATTATCACAATTTGATATTACATTCAGAGTGTCTGGCATAACAGTCTTGAAAGAGAACATCAAATTACCAAATACCTCGAATTTCAAACTTCTGAAGTGAATGTTCAGTCTTAATGAAAATGAACAAAATGTGTCTATACAAATATAATAAAACATATAAAAGAAAAAGATGAATCAAATATGGGTTAGAGCACAAATCAAGGTGAAATGTATCATAGTTACTGCTAAAAAGCCCAAATGGCAATGGGTGAGCAAGTACATTTTACGATCGAATTAATAACTTGATAATTTTCTTTTGCATTTATGTATAATATATAATAAATAATATTTTTAACATTGGCCTAGCAAACAATCGGCAAAAGTCATTTTGTTTCTGATAATTTATATTCAATACAAAAATAATTTTTTAAATCATATTATAAATATTTACACTTTTTAGAAAAAACATAATAATTTTACATGATTTTGTATAAACAAAATTAAATGCTACACATTACCTTGTTGCGGAGTCAACATGTGGTGCCTGGTGATGTACTGCAGGGCCTCGTAGCAGTGCACATCTTTATGAAGAGCGTGCAAGAAGCTGCTGCCCGCTCCGGCCCTTCTCTCGAGCGCACCCAACACTCTCCCACGCACAACTGCCACCGCCCCCAGCACACGCTGTGATTACAGGAATCCTCCTTAGTAATACCACCTTTGCCCATTATCAGAACAAGCTCATTTAACGAGTTGTTTTTCAATTATGAAGAATTCAGTGCCAATATATATACATATATACAAACATATATTTTTTGTAAAACGTTGGAATATTATTAAAGTAACTTTTATTGAAAAAAATATGAAAAATTCATTCCCTTTAGTATAAGTCAAATCCAATCAAGAAAAAATCCAATTGGAATTTCTGCAGGTTTTTTATCTTTGATTTAACGTGTGTTGAAACAAATTAATTTTTTGTAATCAATACAAATTACTGTAATGATAGTTCAACATTTTGTAAATCAGAAACATGTATTGAGAAAAATGCAAACTTTGATATTCCATAACTCCAGAACTAATAAAAATGCTCTCAGGCTTTCAATACAATTCAGAATCTTCTGTGTGCATTTTTCTGGGATATTCTGAGCTCTCTGGTCGATGTTTCCGATCCCATTGCAGGGTTCAATAGGATCCAGAATGTCAGCCAGAGAGATCAGATATACACAGTAGAATATCCCAGAAAAATGCACACAGAAGTTCCGTAACTACTGATATTAGGTCATGGTTGCTTGAACATTTTTGGCTCGTAACCAAATCAGCAAACCACCTAATTATTGTAGACTAGCTCTATTACATCTTGCACAAATGGCAATATCTCTTTGTTATCTTATAACTTGAGAGTGACTGAAACAAATCTGTAGCGGTTTTCTCCAGCACATTTCTCTGGAAATGTTTGAACTTATAGACTGACCAGTGAAGAAATATACATAATAGAAAAAACTTAGTTGCAACAAAGTATAAGGTACACATATACCGAAACAATGTATGAGAGACTTTTAGGGTTTAGTCCTAAGGGTGAACTTCTTGGTGACCAGATTTTAACATTACTATTTACAATAATAAAAATGAAACTAACCATAATACTGTATATGCGCACACTTGCACAAAAATAAAAAATGTCAAATACCTTGGTATGCTAATAGTCGAAAATATGAAATGGAAGTCTCTAATAACTTCTCTAGTTAAGAGAGTGAGAAAACTTATGTAGATATTCATCAGACTCCGATATATCCTATCCGTAGAAACAATTAAAATTATTTATTTCTCATTTATACAATCTGTTTTACATTATGGAATCATTGGGTGGGAATCAACATTATATTTAACTCTTATAAAAATTTTGCGTACCTACTGTTGAAGAAATTTTAATAAAACAACCTATAATCCAAATATTTAAAGAAAACAAAAAATATGGCACACAACATTTTAGATATACAAGATTATTCTTAAATTTTTACACCCCTAAATATTATACCAGTGCAGCGCAAAATCACTATTCTACTGTAGAAATTAAATTTTTCGATCAACTACCTACTATATTAAAAATTCATTGCTTACCTCAATTTATCTATAACTGAATATTACATTATTACTTCACATATATTTTTACAATACATATATTTTATTTTATTCAATCTAATATTTTATTTGTACTTCTAACATTTCTGTCGTAGACTGAATTATGTACATTAATTTGATTATATCACACTGTCACACTGTAAGCAAACTCCCACTCTAAACACGAGCAGTTCGGCTTTTTTAGAGAAGTAGCATGTAAAAGATTTTATTATTACAACTATTAATATGTTTCACCTATATTATACCACACTGTAATTAACTAATAAAAAAAAAAAAAAAAAAATGTTATTTAAGGGATGTCCCTGAGGGCATATTTCTCAGACAGACAGACACAACAATATAATATAAAACGGTTTGTCTACCTCAGGCAAGGGCCAGGTTCCTGTATGCGCGTATGAAGCTACATAAGTTAATCGTTCACTGAAAATCTTACATGTTTTGGTGGTTCGTTTGTTGTGTGAGTCAACTGCTCAGGGTCTGCTTCGTCTAGTAGCTGAAGTGCGGATTGGTGTTCCTTGGCTTCAAGCAATGCGCGGCTCGCCGTGTAGTAACACATGAGGTGCTTTTTGTGAAGGCCTCTCGTCACGATTGTATGTGATGCTCTATGGTATTCACCTTTTTCCACCATGCAGTTAGCTACCAAATATATTTCATCATCGCCTTCACTACCATTCAATGCTAAAACTTTATCAGCCCAGAAGAGCGCAGCGCTCCACATTCCCTAAAACATAAATTGATCTCATAACATCACCCACAAATATGGAAACCATTAGAATTTTGGAAATTAGAGACAAGAAAATATTTAAATTCCCACCAATTCAAGATATTGTTTAACAATAGACTTTAGAGATTCATAAAGAGCTGCATTGCCGGTAGCTGACTTAATATCGAATGAATTTTCGGACATCTTTTATAACATAAAGGTGGAAATTCTTGATTAAAAATAATTAGGATCAAGCCTAAGCACGACGAATACTTTCAAACTCAAAATATTGACGTTTATTTGACATTTCGAGATATTGCTTAGGCAAATTAATTATTAATTTTAGCAGCCAGTATCATTTCAAAATATCTATGATCATCCTGAAAATAAATATTGTTTAAGGGCCCCAGTACACGATAGGTCTGTACACATTGGCCGATATTAGCCCAATGCCGGCCAACACCGATGGGTACAGGGGGTATTGGCGCAGGTTGGCGGATGTTTCCCGACATTGACCGGCATTGCCGAAGTGTCGGTTTTTCAAGCACACATCAAAGGAATCATGGCGTCGCTTGGCCGGTGGTGATCACATTGGCCGTTATTTAGATCGTCATTTCGTCACCGTCTGCTAACTAGGTTATATGTCTATCGTGTTTCTGAGATCGCGAAAATGTCGCTATCGTGGAGCAACGAAAAAACATTCAAGTTAATTATTATTATTAGTACGGACAGAAATTAATTATGTTTACAATGAATGAGTTGAAATTTTTCATATAATTTAATTCGAAAACTTTGATTTAGCCACAACTAAAATCATCACTTTTTGATGTGTAACATCTTTCCTCTCGCTTTTCTGCAATTTGTGGGAGTGATTTCATGAAAATGAAAGGGAATTTATAACAGGAAACAAGAAGCCACGGATGCGTGCGCTACTTCATTTGACCAATAAGCGCGCACGGTAATAAAATTGGCCGTCAGATAATATCAACCATTGCCAACCCATTTTCTGAGAGGTTGGTACCGTATTAAGGTGGTACATTCACTGCGAATGCATAATTCGGCGTTATTTACGAAAATGTGGGTTTTTATTAATCATTTATATCAGAATTAATATGATAGATTGCAATTTTTTTAGGGCGATAACTTAGATAGAACCTTTGTTCTTATACAAAAGTAATAAATTGAACATTATTTACAATAAATAAGAAAAATATAAGCATTAATCCACAGGCCGCGACAAAAAGAACATTTTTAATGTTCCCGGGCGAAGATTCGTTCGTTGAAAATGTGTATGTAAGCATAATATTTTTTTTTAATACGTATAAAGTTTACTTAATTATCTAGAATCCGTACGTAGGATATTTTCAAATATTGTTTATTCGTATAAAAAGATGATTTCGAACGATATATTGCATCTATATTCGCACATTGAGTCTTCATTCACTATTAAAAAGCTACATTTTTATTAAAAATACGTAAATTATTATTTTAAAATAAAAATTCTAAAGTGTGAAATGTGTCAAGAAATAGCGCAGTTTTTAATCAGATGCCGCGTGCCGTGCGGGAGAGGCGGACGTTTCTCTGTAGTCCATACACTTTTTCATTAAAAAATCACTTTAAAACGTGTTTTTATGCCAAATTTGACAATAGTTCAAAATAATCCCGTGTTATATATTCGAAAGCTATCTATTCGACGCAGATAAAGAGGTTTTATTAAACTAGTTTAATATTATTTTGCTTTTCTACTGACAAACTCACATTGAACTTACGTCAGATTGTCTGTCATATGTGTGCTTTGGTGACCTTGCAGGCGGCGGTATATTCGCGAAGATGTCATTTTAATTTATAAAGTTAAGTAAGATATTAATTTACAACATAATTTTTAAAATATAGATTAATGGTTGTTAATTTTCTTTTTAATTCAATACAATATTGTTGGAGTAGTTTTTTGTTTATTTTAGATAAAAAATAATTGTATTAAATTTAATTCACAAGTGTTTTGACATTTCAGTCGGAAGTCAAAATAATATCTAAATCTGCTTATGCGACATAAGTTTTAAATTAAAAAACAGTTATATAAGAAAAATTGTTGTTAACTATTTTTTTAAAACACATAAATTATTGGAGAAATATAAATACGCTTTTGTAAATTCTAGACTTAAAAAATTTAAAATTCTAATAATAGTGCGCGAACATGACTTGCGTTCCCACATATTTTAAACGTCGGTACTCCGTATGGTTGTCTCATTTCCTCGCAACCTTTCTGTCTTGCAATGACATGTAAATAATACGCTCGTGCAAGGTTTATCTGATATGACGTTTGTTCATGTCTCGATCTCGTATTGAAGTAGCATGATCTATCGATGCATATCCTACTTTTGACAGCTTGAAAATTGTATGTCTCGCCTTAATAAATGTATAATATAATTTTTTTCTTTTAAACTTTGGAGAGATTGACAAAATTAAAGTAACTAAACCTTCTTGTGTTGCTCTGTTAATAAAGAAACGACATTAAAAGTTTATTCTTTAATATGTCAAATATTTCTTTGGTAACTATATCACAACTGTCATGACAACAAAGTACACTGTTTTATCGACATCGCCAAAATTCTTTAATGATAGATCACAGTGCGTAAAAATTTAATATTAATGAAATGGGCGTACATTTTCTTTACTTGTATTTACTAATTAATAAATATATATATGCAGGGTTATATAGAAAACATTAATAACCTCACAAGACTATATTCCTGCCTTGATTATGAGTCGAAAGTGTTCAAGCTATCATGATCTTATATCAGTAGTTATGGAGATATGTGATATCAAAGTTAGCATTTTTTTTCAATATTTCCGACTTATTTTTTGTAATTAATGTTTTCTAAATAACCCTGTATATAGGTATGTATTAATAAATGTATTTATAAATTAATTTTCGATAATAATTCTGCAGATCATTGTTACAAAATGCAAGTGAGTAATAATGAATAATTATTCGAATAAATATTACCGTATTTAGCTTTTTAAATTTTGAGGTTAATTTTTGTCGTTGCTCAATTGATATTTTTAGTTTTAAGATATCAAATATTACACATCAAATGCGACTAACGTAAGGCTCACTTATTTTTCTAAGTTTGATTCGTGTGTAAAATAAAAAAAATTAACGTAGAAATGTCTTGTTTCATTTAATTTTTCCGTATTTTTTTACATTTTTTTTTCTCTTTTATATAAATAAATAAATACTTATTTCTTAGACCCGGTTGTTTCAAGTCGGATTAAAGTCACGGCAGAGTTTAAACTCGAGTTTTTAGTAACATTTTCCAAAAACGGGTTGTTTCAACTTCGATTAAGCGGAATCTGTCAGAAAATTCTGAGCGAAAATATGAGTTTAAACTCTCGGTCAGACGCGCATGCGCAGTGCGCGAATGAATTGATGTCTGTCAATATATATTTTTTTAATTTATGACATTTTACATACAAAGTGTCAAAATACACAAGATAACGTAGGGTGACCCAGACTTTTCTGACCATCGACTGATCCTACAGAATGTCCTTAACAGGAGAAGTAATTTACTTAGACCTTGAACAATACTTTTTTCTCGAACTAAATTATCTGAAAAATAAAACTCATTCATTATGTACATAATTAATTTCTGCCCATACTAATAATAATAATTCATTTAACTTGAATTTCATTGCTCCACAATAGCTACATTTTGGCGGTCTCAGAAACACGATAGACTTATAACCCGACCAGCGGACGGTGACGGTAAATAACGGCCAATGTGTGATTTCTACCGACCGAGCGACGCCATGTGTGCTCGAAAAACCAACAACTTCGTCAATCTCCGCCAACCTGCGCCAAAACATGGCCAAAACCCCCTGTGCACATTGTGTCATCCTCAGCCAATGTGTACAGGGCACTTTATATTTCTTGTCTATGGTGTAAAGTGTAAAATAAAAAATGGCCGATTTCGCCTTGCTCGTCGGGTTTAGGATCGTCTCTCTGTTATCGTAATTTTTATCGTGTTGATGAAGACATTATAAATCTCGGTAAATAATATATTTGTCGCCCACTGTCATGTATGTCTCTTATTATGGATCAACATTGTTTTTTTCGTTTTTAGCAAAATGACAGTGGAAACTGGAGAAAAGCCGGTGAGGGACAGAGTTTTTATGGACCTTTCTATCGGTGGGCTCCCGTCTGGCAGAATAGTTTTTGAGCTTTACAATGATGTTGTTCCTAAAACCGCGGAAAACTTTCGTGGTCTCTGTGCGGGTGATGTGGGCCTCGGAGAAACCACCGGAAAACCGCTTACGTACAAGGTATGCCCCGAGCCTAGATCATCATTTGTGCTTTGGCATTTACAATTTTTTCTAACGAATACATCTTTATTTTCCAGGGTATGGTTTTCCACAGGGTTGTTAAGGATTTCATGATTCAAGGAGGGGATTTTACCAACGCAAATGGAACTGGAGGTGAATCGATTTACGGAGGTGTATTCGATGGTAGGAACATCTTTTTTTTATTCATTTGACGCAATTTCACATTGAATTAATTGGAAAATAAATATGGAAAGAGAAGTTTTTGATAAAATATATATAATGTATGATATATCGAAATAATGTGCAATAGGATAGACATGGACAAATTAGAAGTCCTGTAGCCTAAATCCCTGACTGAATGAAAAGTTTTTATACAAGTTTACTATAATGATCAAGGGCCTATTAAACTCCGCGTAATAATAAATAAAAATTGAAATGAAAGAAATCTCAAAATATTTCTATAAAGAAGCACCGTCTTATTGAAATATAATCTACATGTATCTTTAATTTAATCACAGTATAGAAATTCGTTATAACTTATTGATGATCACATACATAAGTATCAGTTTTTTGTAATGACAATTATTTTTATTTGACTCCTCAATTTGTTACAGCTGGTGTGATCTCTATTTATGAATTTAGTCATATTTATTATTCTGCGGATTGATGATCTAAACATGAAATATTATTTTGGTGGCTTGTTTATGTTCGCATCTTCCATTTGTTATTTGTAATCTTTTTAATTTTAGATGAAAATTTTGAAATCAAACACGATAAGCCGCTGTTACTATCCATGGCCAACCGGGGCAAGAATACCAATGGATCCCAGTTTTTCATGTGAGTAAACGACGTAATCAAAATATTTTGTATGAAATCATACACAATATTTTTCTATTAACAGTTTAATAATGACCCTTACAGACTCTAGTGTACTTCATTACATTAAAGATTTTAGGGGTGTGTGGTAATCATTGTAATTCTTAAAAAAGAAACGTAGATCCGCAAATGACCTCTGTCAAAGACAGAAATATAGTCGAACCCGGTTATAACGAGCTTGGATATAAGAAGATCTCGGCTATAATGTGCAAAACTGTGAATTCATTTTGATTTGCACATATTCCCACACAATCGTTCTCGGTTATAAGGAGCGCGATTCCCGGATATACGGAGCAAATTTCAGAAACACTGAATACATATTTGCTTGGGTTACAGAATAAAAAACAAATACATACATACTCGTAACATTGAACTTGTTCACTTTGCTTTGAAAGCGGCTCGCACTTAATTAGTGTTCATTTTATGATGTACACAAACTTGTGCGTCCGAAAATGCCACGTGCGCAGGCAAACAATAGTTCATTCTTTTGATAAGGAATGCCAACGAACCTAAGGTCAAGAATATTGGTCATATAACTCCGATTATTGGGGGTTTCCAAAATGTTTTAAGTGACAATTTATACAGTTTACTGTATTAGCATTTAATAGCCTAATCAGTTAAACGCGAATCGTTCTATCGGAAAAATGTCCACTAACAAATTAAGGTGTCTCTCGGTTCACGAAAAAGTCGAAATTATGCGTGAAATAGAACGCGGTGCCAAAAATTCCGAAGTCTGTAAACACTATCGTCTTCTACAGCTTCACCACTCTGGAAAAATGAGGATGTTTATTTTTCTGCTCTTGAAAATAACATCACACAATCAAAAAAAATTAGAAAGTGCGAACTTACTGACGTTGACGAATTGTTGTTAGTGTGATTCTGTACCCAAAGATCCGGTAGATTTTCCATCGACGGGCCAATACTTAAGGCGCAAGCGAAAAAATTCGCAAAACAATTTGGAAGAGATAACTTTAACTGTAGCAACGGATGGCTGGACCGTTTTATAAATCGCCATTTAGTTTATGCAAAAGATAATGAAGAAGCAACATCTACCGATTCTGTAATGGGGGGGGGAGGGAGGAGAGAATTCAAGAGAGGGGATTGAAAGCCTTTTGTCAGAATTGAGGCAGAGTTTCAATGCCGAAGACATCTATAACGCTGATGAGACAGAACTCTTTTATAATATGACACCTGACACTACATTTAAAGTTAAAAGTGAAGAGTGAATTGGTGGAAAAAAAAATCGAAAACTCGTCTGACAGTGATGGTATGCTGTACGAGTTTATTAAATCTAAGATATTCTGTCATAGTCCAATTATATAGTATTCGGATTATTAGTTTAAAAAAACTATTCGCGAAATTTACCTATCCCAGATATAAGGAGCAAATTTAGTTGGTCCTGTCGCGCTTGTTATAACCGAGTTCGATTGTAATTTGTATCTGTTCATCAAGTCTGCAGGAAAAATATGTAAAATATAAAATATTTTAATTTTGGGAAAATGCGAAAAAAGTAAAATATTCTATTCCCCTTTTGTTATCTTATCTCTACAAAAGTTGTACATGTCATCATATCTTCCACAACATCTTCAGGTCTTGTTCTAAGGAAGGCGGTTTCAGAAATCAGCAGAATTTCTTCCTGTAAATTTTTTTTTTAAACAATTACAAAAATTTCCTCTTAACTTGTTGAGGGCCTAAAAATTCCAAAGCAACATATAGGCAAGGGCCGTAAATTTTCGGAATTTTTTGTGATTTTTCTTTTTACGAAAAAACCATGAAAACATGCGTATATTTAAAAAAAAACACACACATTCATATTATTTTATCGGAAGTGTCGAAATGCAATGATTTTTTTATCAAAAAATTAAAAAAAAAATTCTTTTTTTGAATTCCGATAATGTTGCCAACCCGACATTTTCCGAAAAATAATAATTAAAACATTTGCCGAAAATTAATATTTACTACATACACTACTATTATTATTTGATATCCTACCTAAAAATTTTCTTCTGTGTGGTATATTTTGTCGCACGGCACGGCACACAACGGAACATCGCACTCAAAACACATATAACACGTTTCCTTCCGTTGCTTTCGTGCCGCGCACACAAAACATCTCCGCCGCGGGTTCTCCTTTGTAGCTGTCGGCGGCACCATGCACAGGAAGTGCCTGCCGGTCAGCCTCTCCAGTGGCGTCTTCCTTTTTTGGGAAAGAGTTGGGTGTTTGACACCATGGGTACTCATTAGCTGCTCAATGACATTTAGCTGGAAGTCGGCGTAAGTGATGTTTCTTTTCGTTTTGCCACGAAATACAGCAAATGCATTGAGCAGTGCGAGATCGACTAAATGGAAAAAGACCTTGCGATACCATTTGACTGTTTTCCGAGAACAGTGGTAATAAGACAGCATCATGTCACTACGGTCGACCGCCCCCATATTTTTATTATAATCTATGATACACACAGGTTTAATCACCGGCAAATTGGTTTTGTAGTCGATCTTGCCAGTATCCTTCATTTCACAAGTCTGAAGTGTAGATAGCATTCTGACGTCTTTCTTATCCTTCCACATTTGAGCCATCAGATTATCTGTGTGATATGAAATAGTTTCACCCCTTTTTAATTTTGCTTCAAATTTAGGATAACCGTACCTATTTTTTCTCACGGTTCCACAAGCATTTGTCTTGCTCTCGTGAAGCTTTTGGAACAGTGACGGACTGGAATACCAGTTGTCTACATACAAAGTGTGCCCGAAATCTAGGTAAGGAGTAAGAAGAGACATCACAACACTGCCCGATGTACCTATGTGCTCAGAAATTGTGAATTCAGAATCTTTGCCGGTGTATATGATTAAGTCAAGTACATATCCGGTTAGACAATCACACAGCACAAAAAATTTAATTCCAAATTTTTTGGCCTTCGATGGTATATACTGACGAAACGATAACCGACCTTTGAAGAGCAGAAGGCTCTCATCAACGCAGAGGTTTTGGTAAGGCGTCAAATTTTCTGCGAAGGATTTTTTCATCGCGTACAGCATAGGCCTGATCTTATGGAGTCGGTCGCCCGGCACTTGAAGTTCGTTATCCGAAAAATGTAGCATCCTTAATAAAATTTGAAAACGATTCCTCGGCATAGTTTCCGAGAAAATCGGTGAACTCAGCAATGGGTTAGTCGACCAATGCTCTGCTATTTTATTCCTAGAATTCCGGGCCATCAACAAGCACAGAGCCAAAAACACATACATTTCGTCGCTTGTGGTGTCAAACCATTGTCTCAATCTATATGACAGTGGTATATTATTTGTGGAAAACTTATATTGGCGGTTTGTTTCAGTCACAATAATATCGACCACAGCTTTATTGAGGTACAATTTAAAAAAATCTATTTCCCGCGCGTCTTCTGAAATGTCCGATTTAAAACCAGAAGTGTTCGTAAATTGATGTATATTTGGTAGGAAACTATCCGTCTCCCATTGGAATACTGGCCTAGCCTCTGCACTTGCAGACGGATGGTTTTCACCAACAGTATCGTCAAGGTCTTCTTCAAATTCATCATTCCCAAAAAAGGTGTCATCCACTTCAACATCGCCCTCAATATTATCCTCATATTCGTCGTCAGATTCGGCCGTTGCAATGAGAAAATCATTGATATCTCCCGTAACAAAAAAATCTCCCGATTCGGCCATTTTGTAAAAGTTTTAAAAAAATAATAATGTTAAAAAAACGAAAAAATAAACATCCTGTAGAACGAAAAAATTAATTAGCACAAATACCCAAAAAATAATGTAAAACACTACGCCACTGTTTCACTTTAAATTTTGAAGCATATGATCCACATTTAACACACACATTTCTCAAATAAACGCAACATAAATAATGTATTTTTGTTAATAAATCACTGTTTGTATCAAATTGCACCACAAACCAAGAAAAATCGCGAATATATGTATATATTATCCGCGCGTAGATCCGTGTTCCAAGTATGACTGCTGGGCGCGAACTGAAGAAATAAAAAACCCTTCCTATCGACATAGCAACGGAATCACGTGATTTTTGCATGTACCATACACGTGTACGTCTTTCGCGCGCTGGGCACATGACGACGGAATAGATCGACACGTGATTTTTGCATGTACCACGCATGTGTCTTTCGCGTACTAAGGACGTGACGACGACGGAATATTATTTCATTATTTAATTTTCGATCGTACAACATGAGTTTAGGGCGACATCTATAACTTTTCTATACGATTTTGACGACCGAAAAACTTCTACTTTGAGTGTTGATTTAAGCTATAATCGGCCATTTTTTTGAGTCGAAAATGGAACGACAGGTCACAACAGGATTTCTCTATTGGGAAAAAATTACGTTTTTCAAATTCGATACGCGGCCGTCGATAAATAGTATATTTTGTGCCTGTCGGATATATCCGACGCGGCCCCTGGGGACAGTCGCGCTCCGTCGGATATATGCGACGCGGCCCCAGGCTCATTAAAAATGTCTACTAAATCATCTTCAACTATTGGAGATATAGAAACTAAATACTTTATCTTAAATTACTCCTCTACAATTGGTCGGAGTATACATATTCGCCAAGTTTTTTTTTTTTTTTATACATATCACAGTGATTACTAAACACCTTCAAATTCTTTAATCCTTTTTTGTTAATTCTGTGCAATGCACGCTTTATATTTGTATATCAATTTAACCCTATTAATGTGTGATATATTTGTTTTTATGCTTTTATTCTTGTTTTCGATGCTCAAAGATTATATGTGACGTGTAAAAGCAAAGGCAGCACTATAAAAAAAATTATAAAATGTATTGAATGCAATCACCAAGGGTTACTAATTTAAAATGTACTGAATTCTACATTGTATATATCTACCCCTTAGAAAATCATCCTTCCTATAAATTTATAGGCATCTATCTACCCCTTAGAAAATCAACCTTCCTATAAATTTATAGGCTGTTTCCTATAAAATCTATAATTCAGTACATTTTAAATTACTAATCCTCGATGACTGCATTAAATTTTTTTTGGATATTTCTGTTTGCTTTTATACCCCACCTATAATTTTTTTAATGGACTTGTCGTGATGTAAATGGATGCATCATAGATTTTTTTATGATTATATAAGGGCTGTATGATAATCACCAATTGAAGGAAACACATTTTTAATTATTTTTTTATTTTTTTATTTCTCAATAGAGTTTCCTTTTAGCTCAATCTACTTTGTCCAGCAATATTAAGTTTTTTAAGCCATTCAAAAAATATGATTTGTCGAGTTCGGTAAAAACCCGTGTTTTGGCGATGACTTCCTCATTTGAACTGCTTTCCACCGAGCCATTTGTTCATGTTTGGAAAAAAGAGGAAATCGTATTGGGCCAAATCTGAAGAATAGGGTGGATGAGGTAACAGTTCATAGTGTAATTCAACGAGTTTGCAGTGGCGATTGCGGACAAGTGAGCTGGTGCGTTGTCATGGTGAAAGAGTAGTTTTTTTTTCATCAAATGTGGCCGTTTTGTTTATCTCATCAATTCTGCATCGAACGGCAAAGTACTGCCCCATGACACGTACCTTTTCCAAATAGTCTGTGAAGATAATGCCTTGCGAATTCCAAAAAAACAGTGGCCGTGATCTTGCCGGCCGATGGAACCAATCAATATACAAATGAATCGGAGAAGAGCATTTGTGACTACAGAGGCGTTGAATGAGAGAAATTTTAGTTTCTCCTGTTTCTTCCACGGGCCAGTCTGGCCGTTTATAAAATATATTGGTCTTTTCGTATGAACGCTTTCATATATGTATACCAAATTGAATAATTAAGGCTTAATGTTTTGCAAATAATACTTTTCTGTCCTCATACTCCAGCCTGGAATAATAAAGTCACGTATATATATGCACATAAATTTATCAACATCCTTCAAGAATTCTTACATCTGGACTTATTTTACTTTTCGACCCACTACAGGAATGACAACATTTTTCTATGATATCATGAAGTTGTGCCCATCACAACTAACCAATCTGCTGCGTTTAAAAGATAAGTTTAGCCTCACCATATATAGATATTAGGCTAAACTTATTTTCTTATTATTTAATTCATCCTTGTGCATACAAAATTAATATAAAATTCCTAAGATATATTTAAAAACACATCTTGTACGCGGGTTTCGTTAGTTCAAAATTCAAATCGCTTGACAAATCTCCAAATAAGTTTCTGACATTTAAACAAGTGTTTGGAAATAAATTTGTCTCTTTTTTTTCAGTTTTTTGTTTGTACCCGCGGTATGCGTACGTTTGTTATGATGTTTAATAATTCAATTTACATGAAAGTCTTGCACTGGCTTTAAATGGCAAGTTAAAAATGCTGAATAATTAGTTGAAATGGTTATGTAATGTGTTTGTTGTACCTCCTTCCTGTGAACAGAATAATAATATTGCGTATGTTGTGTGGACAGGCCGGGCAGTGTTGCCGGCACTGTGTGCACACTGATGTGATGACAACCATCTTCTCTCAATATGTGTCCATTGTGTTTGTTGTAGAACAACACAGCCCGCGCCTCATCTCGACAAGTGAGTATTATTACTATTATGATCTATTTTACCCATTCTTTCAAGTATGGTACAGTTGCCGGCAAACTTCTTGAAAATTTTTGGCGTAGTGGGGGAATGCAAAGACGCAGAAGACAAATTTTGGGTCTCGTTGGTGGAATGGTACATGTACAAATGGTACACCAACATAGGTTATTTCTCTCCTCTACCTAGAATGCTAAACCAGTACAACGAGGTCACGTCATGTAACCCCAACATTGACATATTTCATATGACACAACCTCAGTTTAAGAGAAAAATTATATCGCTCCTGACCGAATAGTTTGAGCTTGTAAGACGGACTCTTCGGAAATCAACCTAAACAAAAAATTTATAGCCACAAAGCGCGGGTACACATTTTCTGACTTAGTTGACCTGGGAGCTTACATGCCTATTATGTCGTGCGGAGAATGTGAACTTCGTTCATCTTGTAATCACTTACTGTAGTATACTTATATTGTATAATGTATTAATGTTTTATTTTAATGTATCATCGTAAATTGTAACTGTACTAATCACCTTGTCCTAAATGACTATCCATTAGGGTCATTCTGACCTGTCGATAGTCTGATAGTCTTTAAATTAAAAAATAAAAATAAATGAAAATGTGCAAACTTTCCCCCACTACGCCGAAAAATTTCAAGATGTTTGCCAGCTACTGTACTGAAAAGTATATTCAAAGATGTTTGCTTTTACTGCATTGCTGCAGTTTTGTGGATGTTTAATTTATCATGATAAATAATCTCCCTCTACAATAACGCACATGAACGTTGCTTGTCAACAGCAAATATTACATCAGTTGTAATTCCTCAGTGTTCACGTGGTGTTTGGAGGCGTGGTCTCGGGACAGGCGCTGGTGAGGCAGGTGGAACAGCTTCCGGTGGACCGCAATTCTCGACCCCTGCAGGATGCCATCGTGACCAACTGCGGCCAGCTTGTCAAACTCATCAAAGGTAGCCATCGTCGATAGTCGTAACACGCACTTCTTTTTTAACTTGGTAATGGGAAAATAAATCTTACTTTAATGATTGCAGTGAAGAAACACAAGAAACACACTAAAACCGCTTCCGGAAGTGAGGGTGGGAACTCTTCAGATAATGAAGACAAAAAGAAAAAACGTAAAAAGAAGAAGAAAGACAAGAAAACAAAGAAAATGTGAGTAAAAACTTATACTTTTAAATACATTCCTTAATTCTTTAAATGTTTACATGCCAAATTACGCGCGTGATTACACACATTTCTACCTTGCGGAGACCAGATTAAACACGATTTTCAGTATCTTTGATATTTATAGGATACCTGGCTATTTTATTATCATGTGATGTCTATTTTATTTATAATATTAATTATTTAATTACGTCATCACTAGAGCAATGTGTCATCAAAGGACAGTATGGCGTTTAGTTCTATCGCCAGGATTTAAATCAGTACCATTAATTACCGACAGGGAAATATAAAAAAGTTCAAATATTTTGATAAAAAGTCGTTATTACTATATCATGGGTGTACAGCTATAAATTAGTAAATACTTATTCTTTATATTAAATTTTAAAGGATGCATAAAAAATAAAAACAGTTTTGGTATAGCCTGGAATCGATCCCTTACCTCTCGCATGCTAAACGGATGCTCTAGCATCTAAGCTGTGCTCCCAATTCCAATGTGCCAATAGTTATATAAAATATTTATATAGATGAATTTTACACCTATGAATTGTTTAACAAATTAATTTTATTTTGTATCATTCAATATTATTTTTACCCGATGGTAATATCGGGTTACAAATATTGCGGGTTAAATATCAGCGTTGAAACTCTTATTTTTTAATGTATAAAAATAGGAATTAATTTAATAGAAATTTGCCTCTTAACTATCATTAATTATTCGTGAAGCTATTCAAATACTTTAGTAAGCTTTTGTAAGTCTTTCTGTCTCTCCGTAACTTCCTTAATTATTTTTAAATCTTTAATTTTTTTTTTATCTTTATTTTTTTTTATATTAATTTAATCTCTAATTAAAAACTTTTTTTACTCTTTTTATTCTTCTTTTATAAATAAATAAAATACTGTTTTGATGGGTTACAGCTAGTTGTAAATAATTCCTGTTATTCATTAGTATTGTTATGGTAGTTTATTCACTTAACACTTTTTCTATTATGTGCATTTCCCGAAGCCCGTTAGATTTTAGAAAGACATTGCTTGTCTGCGTAATCAACTTCCTGCCTTTGAAAACTAAGTTCAATAGTTTTGCACATTTTAAATTTAATTACGTTAATTTGTGAAAAATTAGAAAAGATAAAATGTGTAACTTAACTAATTAATCTTCAACACATTGATATTTTTTTAATTACACATGTACACAGTATTTGTAAAAAAAATCTACATTCAAGTTTAATATTTATTATATATATTTTCCACCAATCAAAGAATTTACAGAGATGTAACCTTATGATTAATGTTAGTGGCGAATATCATATTGATAAGATGGAAGAGAATGGTATTTTATCCTCTGCCTAACCTCATAGAATCGTATGATGGTAAGTTAATTAATTTTAATGAAAAAACATATAGGTTCACTGTACAACAATATCATCTGTTAAAATATAGCTATCCTGCAGTGCTTATAAATTTCACATGGGGTATAAAAGCAAAAGCAGCTATATCCAAAAAAATGTTTTGAATGCAGTCACCGAGGATTACTGCATATATATGTAGAATGTACTGAATTCGAGATTTTACTTTTTTTAAATAATTTTTTTAATTGGAAATCTAGGTCCAGGTCCAAAATCGTGTTTCCAAATCACTATTAAAAGCAATATCTTGTGTACTAACCATAGGCAGCAATATCCACTTCCACAAATCAACCCCCAGGCATGTGTCCCATGACAAAATGACCATTTCATACTAAAGAGAGTTGACGTCGAGTTTAGACTGAAACATCATAGCACAGACAGCAATTCTATTATTTGTGGAAGCAAACACACCAATATCCATATTTAAAAGTTAAATATTTATTAGACGTGGCAATTTTTTTAAAAACTTTTGTTCATAGATTCCAGAGAAATTGCCTTGAGTAGTGACAGGGTTTTTGTATTTATCTCAGAGACACCTCAATGGCATACTGCTGCTTTTCCTTTTACACTCCTCATGTAAAGAAAACAAAATATTGACAATTGGGAGGAAAGACCACTCACTGAACTAGTAATGACAAATACCCCGGCAATTTTTTATCATGTAATAACTTTAGGGCCGGTCTTATAAACGAAAGGCCAAATTTCCGTTAGTAAATCGACAATTTACTAACGGATGGCCGTTCGTTTATAAATGTTACCGACGCCCGTCTTATAAAACTTTTTTTACCGTCCGTAAGTATCGCAATATCGTACTGCTCTTGTCTATGATTTTAGAGCTGTTAGAGGCGAATTATATCTCTTTCCTATGGAAACGAAACATAACTTCTATAAACATAGCCTAAAATTTCTCGCTTGCACCGGATTTTTGGGATACTTCCCACAACAATACACACACTGGCAGTCCTTTGAAACCCCAACAAAGTCTGCAGCAGCTAATAATATTGATCCAAGAGCATAGAATCTCAAGGCAACATGCAATTTTGTGGTTGATGATAATGTCAGATTCCTACGCGTGCGCCTTTTTACATTTTGCCCAATATCTTCTAGAAATTCTTAAGCAGAGCTCTTCAACAAGCAAAAACGGTAGATACAATCTGCATCATCTAAAATATAAAAATAATCCACTCGTATATTAACATTCTTTGTCGTCGAGTTTGTTCTTCATCCGACGAATTTGAATATAATAATAGCTGAACATTGCTATCTGAAAACGTTTTCCTTGAAAATGTAGCAGCAGTCTGTACAGTATATGTGTACATGTTAAACAAACAGCATAAAATGCAAATTGACAACGGACCTAGCCTTAAAAAATAATACGTCAATGTGTCATACTTCTGTCAATTTCAACTAACGGACGGTAAACTGGTGGTCCGACTGTCGGTATCGGCCGTCGGTAAAATTTTACTAAAATTTGACTAACGGATTGTTATAAGACGAAAATAATGACGTTTGTATCAAATTTCGGTTTATTTGGTCTGATATTTAACTAACGGACGTTTATAAGACCGGCCCTTAAAGGTAACTTTGTCTTTGACCCTTCATAAGGTTAACAAATGATGAATTTCAGCAAAAAAGAGCATCAGGGTTCTGAATCTGCGGCATCTGTCGAAGAGGGGGAAGTGGGAGAGTCTCACACGCCTCCTCGCGAGCTGCAGCATCCCCTGGTGCAGGTGTCCCGCATCGACCCCAAGGAGATTCCTGATGTGCCCACCAACAAGTTCCTGATGAGGGGTGGAGCACCCAAGGATGAGGGTAAAGCAAGTAAGGAAGAAAGGACCAGAGACAAGAGTGACAGAAATCGGAATCCAAGGTTTCAACTTCATTTTTTTTATTTTTTTTATTTAATTAATAGTATATATAATATTTTATTACAAATTGAAAATATTTACAATTCATTTTTTTGTATGTATATACCTCACCAAAAAGAATTACGATTCTTGTGTGCGGTGAGGGATAACCACTTACAATCATATAGGTAGGTAATCTAATTTATTAGACAATGAGAAAGGTAATAAATATATTATTTATCTAATATATCAAAAATCTTAACTAATAATACAATACAGTCAAGTAAATAATAATATAAAATAAGTAGTCAAAAGAGACCAAACTCAATCACAAAAGACAATTCTACAATAAATGAGAACCCATTCGACTTCACTGGGGGAATATGCACTCAAAATCATATAATTAAAAAGCTAACAATGTTTTAATCTCAAAAATATTTTTTTAAATAGTAAGTGGATTTACACAAGGTCTGAATAATACAGGGTCTTTACTATAGCAGTGACTAAATGTATTTACTTTTATGTTTTTTTTTTTTACTATTTACTAACATTGCTGTCTTCTTTTGTCATTTGCAACCCAGTCATGAAAAATTCCGGTTTAAAATTGTATTTACTCCATAAATGCTTCTAGGCAAGCAGGCGGATGGGAACGTGATGAAAGGGGTGACAGGGGAGAGAGGGGAGGAGGCAGGAGGCCAGCGGAAAGATTAAACTTCACTCGAAGTGGTAGAGTTATTAAAGGGCGGGGAGTGTTTGTGAGTATTATCTTTGTTATATTTTTATATTTGTTTTATTTTGTTACAATTTGGTGTGAAAATCAACCTTTGTAAAGATTTTTATACATCGCCATTGTATCCTGTTTAGTTTCAGCATTACCATCATGACGGGTATAGGAAATGCAAGTAATGAATACTTAAAAATTGTCATCTCACTTCTGCGCAGTTTTGAAGATTTGTCTGCTGAAAATGCATATATTGCGGGGAATTGTTAAGGATAATTTTAGTTCTAGATTGTAAATACATTTAAAAGAGACTAACTAATTATCATATAAACTTGTGGGGTAATGTAAAAATTTGGGTTCCACTGTAATTTTACAATTTCATAACAGAATGGTTTAAACTGCGTCTTGCAGCTGGCCTATGTGCGGCCGTATTCCGAAAATAGCAATATTGGAATCTTAAGATCTTTATCCCAACACATAATAGACGAGAATAAAAATAAACTAGACGTAGTTCGGTGTTTGTCATACTTAAATAAGGAGATTTGTATATTTTCACATATCTCTCAAAGTAAATAAATACCTTTATTTGCAGTGTCCAATGTCTGCAGTGCCTTTAGAAATGGGATTAATTTCTCCAGTGCTTTCTTATCCGGGTGGTCTGGTCTGACAGAGCTTCCCTCTGCCGCAAACGTAACCTCACAATTCTCATGTTTCGACTAAAATTACATCAAATAAGTACTAATACTGTTTTTTTAAAGTTTATAGAAAAAATATTATTTCATATGCACTTATTAATTTCTTCTCCCACAGCATCCTTATGTCATTGTTGCTTTGGACCATAGAAAAGAGAAATATCGTTCGACTCGTATTTATTTTTGACGTTTGGCGGATAACCGTCATGTACTTCTTTCTTCCTCTGACCACACCACTGATGTATACCTACATCCAGTTTATTTTTTTATTCTCGTCTATTAAGTGTAAAAAATAAAAAAGATCTTAAAATCCCAATATTGCTATTTTCGAAATACGGCCGATAGCATAGATTATTGTGATTTTAGTTTTTCAATCTCTATATGTAATGAATTTATATATTGTAATGGCAATACATATAAAAGTGATTAATGAATTCTTTGTAGCGGTATCGCACTCCTTCACGCAGCCGCTCTCGCAGTGTCACGCCGCCTCACTGGAAGCAGGCCCAAGCACGGACAATCAAGCTCTCAGATTTTGAGGTTTGTTATATTGTACTCCGCACCTAATGTTTCCAAACAAAATAATTAAGTGAAAGAATGTTTATATATTATTTATTGTTATCACTGGGTGAAGCGTGATACGATTCTTATTTTTTTCAGAAAGCTGAAGAGGATCGTCTGAAATTTGAAGATGAGGTGAAACGCAGAGAGGCGGAACGTAAGAAAAGACACGAGGAACGTGAAAAGGATCCTTTGGAAGAAGCAACAACAAAAGGTTCGGATCAGACTGCTTTGCCCAAAGGTAATAAATGACACGATTTCATGATTGTGAGCAAAATTATTTTCAATTTGTCCAAGAAGTAATTATGTATAATATTTCCTCTGTGTAGTTTACTTCGTAGTGTTAATGATTTGTTTGTATTTAGGAAATACGTGGAAGAGTGACAATGCGGGCGCGAGGAAAGGATCATCTAATCGATCTACTTCTCCGCACTCGGAGAAAGAGGAAGGAGAATGCGATACTACTATAGGTATTGAGTCCGCAATTTATTTGTATTTACAGAAAAACAATGTTAATACAAACTTCAACCATTTGAAGTAATTTGAATTTTTTCAAATAAACAAGATCCGTAATGTGAATTTTATAGTAGATTAATCCCGATAATTCGAAAACCCCGGTAATTCGAAATACATTTTATTATTAATATTTAAAGCATTAACTTTGTGGATGTTTAGTTTGCGCAATTCAAATTTTTTTATAATTTGACGAAATGGAAAAAAAAAAAAATTGTAAGTGAGAACAACAAATATGTCAATATCGGGTACTTTAGTAAAAAAAATGTCAGGATCTTTGTATTAGCATAATAAATATTGCGTTTTCGAAATATGAAAACAAGGTTATCACAAAATTTATGGCTTTTTTCATAAGTTTTATGACTCTTGGCGAATTTCGCAATCAATTCACGGTACCTTACGGTATGCCCTTTTTCTATAATATTGTGTTGCGATCCCTAAAATTGGAGAATCCTGTTTATGCTTTCTTTAGTTGGCTGCTTTTATATGCGCGGATAGTTTTAGTTTGCGCTAATCCTCATACCTAAACAAGTTTTAAATTCGTCTTTATTTCGATTTTTTTCTAATAACTGTGTTTTTGTTATTAAAATGTTTAATTTTCTTTGTAAGATGTTATTAGTGACATTTCTTACTATTTTACGTAATTATTGACAATTGTATTTCTAATAACTGTGCAATTGTTTTTATGAGCCGGAAAAAAGGCGGAATCAAAGTTAAATTCTTGTGAAGATTGAAGAAGCATTCCTTAAATTCGAGTATAACTAAACATTTTTGATTACGGCCATTCAGACGTGACGGAAATGGAAAAAAAAAAGATTTTTTAACTGAAGTGTCAACAGCAAATATGCCAATATGTACTTTGGCAATATAAATGTCACGATCTTTGCGTTATCATAATAAATATCGCGTTTTCAAAATTATTTCTTTAGATAAAAGCATAAATTTAACAAACATAATGATTTTTTCAAGAGTTTAACGATTTTTGACGAATTTCACAAGTGCCTTGTGATTTTTTTGTACCTAAAATTTCAAATCAACGGGGTTTCACAAAATTCGAAATATTTTTTCGGGTGCCTTGAATTTCGAATTAACGAGGTTCTACTGTATATAGGTTCGGATTACTGCTTTTATTATTTATGGATTGTTAACAAATTTTTCCTTTTTAGATCAATCTACCAAAGCAGTATTAGATTATAATGCCCTGGATTATGAAGATTTACCCTCAGACCGCGAAGGAAAGGGTAATTCATTTTCACGCAGTGCGAATCAGATTATAGTAGTATGCAAACTTTTTTTAAATTTTCGTATTAAATTTTCCGTAGATGATGCAACTCATCGTCAAAAATCTTCTCATAAAGAAAGAGGCGAGAAGAAACCAAAACACGACAGCCATGAAAAAAAACAGAAACATAGCCGGGATGATCATAGGGATAAGGAAAAGAGTAAAAGCGCTAATTTACACGGAGAACCGATTGGCCGAGGTGAAGAAATTAATAAACGAGTGTTGAAATCACAAGCCATGGCGATGGCATTTGGTGTTGAACCGAGGGATAGTGATGATCTACCTGCAAGAGATAACAGGTATTTATTTAACCCTCACCCATTTTATAATGCCCTGGAAAAAAATGGGAGCAGCAAACTTCTACCACTATCATTTTCAGTTAGTATGATCACGGTAAGAATGCGGTTGAAGTAATCTGCGCGCGAACACATTTGGAGTTAGGTTGTAACCTAATCCAATAATTACCCTCCGCCAACAGTTACCGCCTAAAGTTTGACAAATCGTCTTCAGCTGGGTGCGCAAGTCCGTAATCTCAACCGCATTCTAAGGTTGGTCATACTTTACCACAAATTGCACAAGATCTTTTTCAAGAAAAGTCCTACAATTGCTATGCAAAATGTGTGATAAATATGATAAATCTACGGTCCCTATGTTTACTATCGAATCTGCAAAAATTTGATTTTCGTTTAACTATTTTAAAACATCCAATTTACAAAGTTTTATATTCACTTTTTTTTAAAAAAAAAAAAAACAATTTTTTAACATTGCTCGAAAATATATACTAAATTGGGTGATTTAGGATAATAATTTTTTTTTTTTGCAGATTTGACAGTATATGTAGGGACCATTGAAATATGTTTTATTGTTTGAAATGATTTACATTCAAAAAATATGTTTATAATAATTTTTATAAGAATAAGAACAAAAAAAAAAAAATACATATAAAAGAGTTAAATTTTCTCAGTTATCCCGCGTCAGTTGGTCCTGAGGACCGTTGTAATCCCGACGTTTCAAACAGATCACACTGTTCATCTTCAAGGGGGTGACTTTGGCGTTCTACTGAGAAACACAAAAGATATCATCCCTCTGGAATCCAAAGGAATATACGAGATATCATGAGGCATTTTGCTATAAAAGTTATATTGGACGAACCAACCGGAAGATATACGCCAGAATAGCTGAACATGCTGTGTATCATATATGTTTTTAACGTAAAATAACTGCTTTCAAACTTGCTAGCACCTAAATCTGACTTCATTTGTGAAATCAGGACCCTTCATTATGCCTGGGAAAAAGGGAAACAAAATTAATGTTTCCTAAATATTGTAAGCTATAGCCGTAGATTCCCCTCTGTTAGGGGAATCTACGGCTATACTGATTGCTGCACAGCACTTATGAAAAATGTATAATTTATCAATTCTATACTCGTTTAAATGTACAATCTTCCTTTTAGGGATCCTTTAACATCTGCGTATAGACGAGATGATAGGCAATTTAGCAAAGATGAAAAAAATGATGGCACGTCCCACAACTACGACCCGTTCAAGTTATTGAAAACTCAAGTGGTTAAGGATGCTGTGGAACTGAAACAGAAAAGTGACAACAAGGAACGGGATAAAAAGATCAGCGAGCGTGAAAATAAGGAACGCAACAGAAAACTTAGTGAACGCGATAATGAAGAACGGGAAAGAAAGTTTGTTGACAATGATAATAAAGAGCGAGACAAAAAAATCATTGATCCTGATAAGAAGGAAAGGAAGCTGAGTGATCAAAACAAAAGTCCAGAAAAAACTAAAACTGAAACGTCCAAAGATCGATACAAACAGTATTCAAGCGATCGAGACAGGTAGGATGACACTACGTAACTATTTAATACATTGATCACATTCATAAATACATATGACATCTTTGATAAGGGTTACCCTTTAGCAACATTATATTATTTGTGATTTGTTACAAAAATCAGTAGCTTCTCGAGTATTCTCTTTGGTCAACTGGCATATATTTATGTATCTGTATACATATTTTAAAGCTAGATTAGAATTATCATAATTACTTGGTTGTGCGATAAAAACAACATATTTTTTTAGAAATTGCTTAATTTGTTTCCTGTAATTTGTTGCTAAATATGTGAGCAATTTAATAAATAGGAGCCATTTTCTGTAGCGTTTCACTGACTTCTGCACACAGCTTAAGCTGCTCAACATCATATCGGCCTTGACTTATGTACGATAACATTTTTTAGCTTATGGGACGATAGCTTGTAACGGTCTGTAGGCATTGTCTTCCCAAATATGAGATTCTAAATTATGGTATGTGAAGACGAATAGTCAGGTGATGATTTCTTGTTGGCAATATAAGCTCTGAAAAATACATAATTTTAGGGATAGTGGTATCAATCCAATTATGGATTCTTAATTTACCTCTGGAGTCTTTTTCTTGCAACTCGCAGCAAACTTTTGAAACTTACATTATTTTATGACTGGAAAGAGATGTATGCCATATCTTCATTTGTGATACCTGATGCAAATTCACTGAGAGAATTAAATGAATGGAAGGGCCTGATGATTAAGAGAATTGAGTATGTTTTATGATGTTTTTCTTGAGTTCTAAATCCATGTTGTTTTAGTAATTAACAGGTTCGCAACCATTACCAATCATTTCAAATACATAATGTTTTTCTAATAAAATCATTTCTCAAAAGCAGTATGTAGCTAACTTCAGAACTCGAACATTTAGACATAAACATTATTTTTTTATAGGCAAAGGGAGGGAAATGTACAAAAACCGTCTGAGAGAGGCAGAGATAAGGAACGGAAAAATAACAGCCCTGAGAAGTCCAAAGATAGGATGGATGACCGAAAACTTGCCAAAAAACCTAATAACGAAGAAAAAAAATTAAAGGCTCCGGACAAAGGCAGAAGACGAGATAGTCCAGAAAGACGGAGGGGGAAGAATTCAGAAAGTCCTTCGAGGCGTTTTACCCCGGAAAGGAAACGTCGTAGTCGATCTCGTAATGCTCGTAGATCTAGAAGCAGGTCCAGAGACAGGAGGCCCAGGTAAATATTATTTTATTGGCTTTTTTTTTATTGTTGCCATTTTATTTTTACCTCTTGTACTGTACTGTATTTACAGTTTAATCGCATACCTCTTGTACTTTACTGTATTTACAGTTTAATCGCATAGATTTGATTACGGTATATGTACGTTTCCTTAATTAATTGTCCTTAAATTATAATATAATATAAAACTACAACTTTCAAGAATTTATTGTGCATGACTAAAGTTTTATGAAAAAACTGAATTTTCAAGAGGAGGATAAATATGATTCATCTTCAGGAATAATTAATATTTTTTTACTTTTAACATTTTCAATAAATTTAGTATGCATTTATTTTATTGGATCATACATTTCGTCGTCCTCTCTATCTTAATTGGATCTAAGATCTATCGCTTGGGCAGCACTCTTCCTGTGTTGTCACTGATAGTTCCATATTAGCAGCGGGTTCATTTCCTTGTCCTGTGTTGCGCCCTTTGAATGGGACGACTTGTTTTACCCAGGTATGAATTACGCACGGCTGTCCTTAATTTCTCCCCATCACCAAAATTTATTTTTTGCTGTGCCTCTTTGTCTCTCATGCCTGCTCACGTACATTTCTTTGCTAAACCGATCCGCCCACTCCTGCAGGCTTTCCTCGTATACTTGGCAGTTGACATATATTATTATCACGTAAATACATTTATTATTAAGTGTATACTTTGTCCTGTAAAAAAATTTAGTATGTATGATTTTTTTAATTTACTGCTGGTATATTAATATGTACATATCGAGCTTTACCTGTTTTATATTATCAGTACGTCCTCACATTGTCCACAACAAGAATATAATAATGTTTTCTGATCTGACTTGTTGTTTCTAGGAGGACCCGCTCTCGATCAAGGGGGCGTGTCAGCCCACGAGGTCGAAACAGGTTTGTCTAAGTTTTTGCATTTCTCATCAGAAGATTTTTTAAATATGTTTCATTTTATCAAAATAAAAGTGAAATTTTACTCAATTTTACAAAAAATAGGTAATTTTTTTACCTACACGATATAAACAAACAATCGAAAACTTTGCGTAGTTGATTATTCTTTGTATTTTTTCTGAATTTCATCACTTGTTCAGTTTAATTTCCTTATTAGAGCACAGACTTTGTTTTCCCACAATTTATGTCCGAATTCGCTGGTCTTTTTTCAGTTTTATACAATCCAGTAATAAAATTAAAAATACCCAGTTTTACCCATAAAATTACCCAGTTTCGTGAAGACGCGAATAAAAAGCACCAAAATGTCGCATTTTATTATCACTAAAAAATGTCAAACTACCTAATATAATTCTTGATAGCAGGCCGTCTCCTCCACGGAAGAGTGCCAGACCGCCGGTGGGTAGAAGGCGATCGCGTAGCAACTCCTCCGGCAGTCCTCGGAACAGGCGGCGAAGATCTTCTTCAGGTGGCCAAAAGCGCTCCAGCCGCAGGTCCTCATCATCCTCTTCTTCGCGGGAGAGGGAAAAGAAGAGGGAAGAGCTGCAGAAAAAGCTCAAAAGAGCCGAGCAACTAATCATTTTAAAAAAGAAGATGGAAAAAGAATTGGCTGAAAATGAGAGACGGAAGAAGGCAGAGGTATTGTTTGCTTTTTTTGTATAACATTTTTTAAACCTTATGTACAAAAAAATTGGTTTAATTAGATTTAACGTTGTTTCATTAACAGAGTGGAAGTTTATTGAAACTCTTAGGCTTAATTACTATTACTCAAACAGTGGATTAAAACTAAGTGTTTAAATTAAATTGGTTTATCTTTGCCAATCTGCAGGAGCCATAAAAATATTTTATTTATTTTAAATATTTTTTATTTGACAGGAATCTCAAAGCAAGCAGACTGATGATTTTGATATTGCCCGGAGGGAAAGTGTAGAAAGAAAATCTGACAGTGGTAAATATACTTTTTATTAATCTTGTCTTGTGCCTACCCTCAGTTGCCTTGTCGATACGTATTTACAACTAACTGACAGCTGACTGATGCAGTAAGCTAACAATTTTCTGAGTAATACAGGAAAACCCCGTTAATTCGAACACCGATAATTCGAAATTCGCCATAATTCGAAATTTTTAAAACCCACAAGTCACAAAATGCTAATTTCACAGTAGATTAAATCTGATAGTTCGTAATTCGAAATAATTTTTGGCCCTTTGCGCCATAAATCAATACGTTTTAGTTCATATAATTCGAATTTTTATTGAAATTTGACAAAATTGAAAAAAATATTTCGATTTTTTTCGCAAGTGAGAACAACAGATATGTCAATTTCGGATAATTTAGTAATAGAAATGTGGCGGTCTTTGTATAAACATAATAAATATTGCATTTTTGAAATGATTTCTAGAAATATGCAAAAATGCAAACGTTTTTCACAAAATTAATCATTTTATTCATGAATTTTGAATGAATATCGCAAAGCGATTTTTAATTTTTCTAAATAGTTTTTCATTCCTCGCGGCATAAATCAGTACATTTTAGTTCACAAAATTCTTTTTTTTTAAATTTGACAAAATAGAAAAAATATTTCGATTTTTTCGCAAATGAGAACAACAAATACATATATACTTTAGTAATATAAATGACTTACAGACTGCCGACGGGAAGTATTGAAAGTATTACTACGATTTTTAGAGAGTAATTGCATTGAGCTGTAATGTTTATGTCGATGACCTATTGACTAGTTTTTGGCAATAACATCCCTTTACTGGGTGACAAGCCATTAAATTTAAAAAAAAATATATATATATATAAATGTCGCGGTCTTGGTGTGAGCATAATAAATATTGCATTTTCAAAACGAGTTTTTGAAATGGATTTTTGGCGAATTTCGCAATTCTATTGCATTTTTAAATATTTTTTGTACCTTGAATTTCGAATTAACGGGGTTCTACGTAATTTGAATTTTTTTTTTTTGGGTCCCTCGAATTTCGAATTAACGAGGTTTTACTGTATCATTATAATACACCACGGTCATGTGGGATGAAGAAGGTGGATCGTGGAAACAAATGGATTTCTGGATTGCTGTTTCATTTTTAATGCGGGCAGTATTAATAGACAATTACATACTACCTTCAGTCAAAATAGTACTGGTAATTGGTCATTTAATTCTAATAATTCTTTTTGTTGCTAAGTTAACACAAGTTTTTCCTATACTGACGTGAAGTTAGAGCACCATCTGTCATTTAGTTTGTTTACAGTGCTCCATTTTGTTAGTTCATCTCGAGTGTGTTTTACGATTTTTATAATGGATAAAAACATCGAACAAAGAGGTTGTCTCAAATTTTCATCGCAAATAGAATTCCGTGTTCCGAGTCACTGAAAATGTTGCAGAAAGCCTACGGTGAATCGACATTATCAAAAACACATGCTCATAAGTGGTACAGTGCATTCAAAAACGGTCGAGATGTGGTGGAAGATTTGCCTCGCTCTGGTCGGCCATCTGAAGTTAACATCGCTAGAGTGAATGAAATTGTGACTGAAAATTGTCATTCAAATTTGAGAGAGACCATTTTAAACAATCACTTGGGCATGAAACATGTTGCCGCTCGACCAGTCGTGAAATATCTGAATTTTCTTCAAAAACTCAATTGCGTAAAAGTCGCTGGAGACTTGCTACATGTCAATTCTGACCACTAATTCCCAAAACGCATTGTTACTGGTGATGAGACATTGGTTTTCGAGTTTAACATGCAAACCATTCAACAAACTTCGGAATGGCGCCTTTCACTGAACCGAAACCGAAAAAACATGCCAAAGTCGATCAAAAGTCATGGTCACGTTGACTGTTTTCTTTGATTATCGCGGTGTTGTGCACTCGGAATTCTTGCCAGAAGGTCAGACGGTAAATAAAGAATATTATCTGTGCATTATGCGGCATTTGAGAGAGAAAATTCGTCGAAGAATGGCCAGATTTGTGGAAAGAAAATTCTTGGATTTTGCACCACGACAATGTGTCATTGCACAAGGCTATCATTGTGAACGAGAAGTTTTGACAAAAACTTAACAAATAGCATCGAACATCCACCATATTCACCGGATGTGGCTCTGGATGACTTTTTTCTCTTTCTAAATCTCAAATTACCGCTTTGTGGCATCCGTTGTCAGCAGATAGAAGACGTAAAAGAGAATTCACAGCGAGAACTGAAGTCGATTCTGGAAAATGTGTTGATGATTGGATTATTCGTTTGCATAAGTGTATTATTTCGGAAGGGGCCTACTTTGAAGGAAATAGATAACATTTTGTATTTTATTCACCTTTTACCGGTACTTTCTTGACAAAGTAGTATAAGCTAAGTAAGAATCCTTAGGTCAAATTTAAATTAATCTACTTAAACATTGGTCCTCATCGTGTCGCTGTGCCCAGTCTCCGGCCGGCTAAAGGGATACGCCAGCCATACTTCCGGGTCCCTACTTTCTGATGGGTTAGCTGTCGCCCTGTCTGCCTGCTGTTCCAAGCATACCGTCCCCTTACAGGACTCATGTGGAACCAGTCTTATCTGCTAGTTAAATTTTCAGGTCTCTTCTTCCCGATGAGCTGGCTCTCACCTAAAGAGCCAGTGTATGCATGTCGGCCATTAATGGGCTTTTAGGCGATTCTATAATTTGTTCGTCAGTGTCATGAAACTCGAGTTACTACCCAATTTATAATTATTATCATAATTAATTGTTCTTATTTTAGACAAAAAAGAAAAACCATCTACGAAAAGGAGATCTCCATCTTCAAGTTCATCGTCCAGTTCTAATGATGGGAAGTCCAAAAAAATTACTAAAAAACGGCGCAACAGCTCTAACTCTGACAGCGAAAATGAAAAGTACAAAAGACCTGCCAGGAAGACTCGGTCCCCTTCAGACTGAATAAAGCATCGTTCTGTTTTATTGTTATTTTCTGAAGAATTGCAATAGTTATCTAAGCAATGAGTTTAGTTAAACTGAAATGACAAGCATTTTAAATACTTGTTGGGAACATAATATAAATGTGTTAAATCTAATTAATTTGCATTATTTGTAAGAATTATGTAATGTCAAAGCAGTATGTAATGTATGCGTCAAAGTGTTCACAACTTGTAGCTTGTAAATAATTACAAATATTTCATATATTTTAGTTAATTTTAAGTCACTTTTAAAATCATTATGTTTTTTAGATTTTAACTAGCCCATTTTGTAGCACAATTACCATATTTGCTCGGGTATAAGTCAAACTGAAAAATATACCCCAGGAGTTAAATTTTTTTTAACGTTTTTAGCTCTTTCAGCCCATTTATGATCTTCTGATGTAGTTTGTGTTTTCTAGGATATCCTGTGTGTTTCTACAACAATTCTGGCCAGCATTTCAGATCCATCATCAAGGCTGATGTGTTGTATGTTGACAACACCACATCAGTCCTGATGATGGACCCTGCAATGGGATCCGAAACGTCGGCCAAAAAGGTTTTAGGAACATGGCATAGGTATCCCAGGAACCAGAAGATATATTTTTCAGTTTATTATTATGATTCTATTATATTAGCTATAAATATAATATAAAACAAATTGTTCACGCTGAGCCAGTTTTGTTGTTGGTATTTCCGATAATGAGAATTTCATCATTAAATTCCTGTGAATTCCTTTAAATTCCTGAATTTCATCATTAATTTCCATAGATCTCTCCATATTCCACTTCCTTCAACTTAAAGTTAATTTTGTGTGACATTTGTTTATTATATTGTATTAAAATATATATTTTTTAATTATGGTAACATGACCCATGGCAAATTTTAAGGCTTAATATCAACCTTAATATTTATTATTTCAAAATGGCAACAAATTTCTTAACTTATTCTCTAATAGTAATCCTTTTACTATTAGTATATTTTGATTTGACATAGTTTATTTCGCACATATAATGGAAGAAATTTCATAACATGAAGTAAAATAATGAACATCACTTATGATATGGCTAGATCGGGATTGGTAGTATGATATTCAATGAAATATTCCTTCAAAAGTTGTACAGCAATATGAAAAGTTTTTCTTTATTTATAAGGTAGAACAGGTCCCCAATCAGTTTTCTTCAATGTTTGCCTTTCACTTGGGCAAACGCAGCTTGTAATATAATTTGTGTTCCCTAATCATGCTCGATAATTTATTTTGGATATCTCGCACTGTGTTGTTCGTGGTGTAATAATAAATAAATCTTTTTAGACTCGTGTTTTTAATTACATATGTATTACAAAGTACGCCGTAAACCATGACAAATCTACCCCAATTGTATGCACTTTATATGTAGTAAAGAGTTTTTTGTATATGTGAAAAATGCGCATGCAATTATTGGTCCTTTGTTTTCTTTACCATTGTATCCCTTCTTTAAATGATACCTCACCTGCTCTGGACGTTTGTGTTAAATAAAAGTATGTACATAGGTAGGATTTCTGAAATAAAAATTCTTTTACAGTAAAAAACCTATCTAATTTAACCTGGCTCTTGTGGAAAATCACATTTATGCTTCCGTTCCGTACTGCCCTTGACAGGGAAACTTTCTCCCAGGTGATCGCCGACGTCGGGGGGACCCGACAGGGCACATGAAGCAGATTGGGATTTAATTCAATTTTTAATCATACTTTATGTTATCGTAGATTCCATACCTAATACCATTTATCATATTGAAAAAACTGGTGGATACCATAAGTGAATTTTATGATAAATCATAGGCGAATCGGTTTAAGATATTACTATGCATTTTTTACAACTCAACTCTTCACTTATCCATACTTGCTCCACTTGCCTGGCATTTTAACATAGTTGGGATTGCCTTAAAATAAATGGCCGGCGCACGACGCGTGAACGCATAATCAAGAATTTTCCGTAATTACATTATCGTCTATGTAAGTGTACAAAGATTATAATTGTTGTAACAGATAAAAAAAACAGTGCAGATACCTTGGCAGTGATATTCTCAGCTCTCATGACCTCCCCAAAGGAGTTAGGCCTCAGGCGGATAAGGCTGCAGTTGTGGCTAGGGAATGCAATCTGAATCCCGCGAGATCTCGAGGCATTTTACGAGATCAATCCCGAACCGAAAAATCGGACGAGATTATCGGGATTCATCAGCATTTTTTATATTTTGTGTGTTTAATTGTGTACGTCTATAGAACTTTTAGTAAGTACTTAAAACTTATGTTCATGTCACATTCAAATAATGCAAGTAGCTTTGAATAATATTCGCTATATTTTATCAACGTAACATAGTAATAAAAACTACTGCTAACTCTACTACATTGACTGATTGATGCTTGGAAAACCGCCTACAAAAACTTAAATGCGATGTTTAATAATGAACATTTTATTAAAATTGCTGATATAAAAATGCGAGGTGTCGTTAATTGCTATTTAGCTCTATAAATAAATAAAAAAGACAAAAGTATTCGGGATCCCGTGGGATTAAAAATTATAATCTCGAGGGATCCCGAAAGAGCAATCCCGACTCGGGATTGCATTCCCTAGTTGTGGCGGGCTGCCTGAGAGATGTTGTATGGAGGAATAAAGATATGAGAACAGGTAAGGTGTCCATTTATAAGACCTGTATGCAACCTATTCTCGCATATGGTATTGAAGCGAGAGCGGACAATGTCAAGACAAAGAGCATGCCAAGAACAACTGAAATGTGAACTTTGCGTGCTGGGAAGACTGCATGCCAACACGTACAGATGTACAACAATACAATGAGTACAACCAGATTACCATGCATGGCGTACCATATGGCCCCACCATACTGGATGATCAGTTTTTTTTAATCATAAGAACGAGGCTTTTTACGCCCTATTACAAGTAATATTTTTGGGAATGACTGCTTTTAGGGATCTCCGCTTTAGTCCAATATTTTGGACCGAGACATGCAAGTGGATATTGACACTTGAAGACATCAATTAGTGAAATATGAGTATGTAGTGTAGATGCTATATATTTTTTTAGTCTCACACATAGCCTCGTTGAATAAATATTTAAAAATTATATAAATGGTATTGATACTGTCAATTTTAGACAAGATTATTAAACGGAAATCCAAATCAAAACAGCACAGGTTCAGAAAATTAAGGATGTTGGAGATTGGAACAGTCTGTGCACTCTCAAAGCAAATTTCTGAAATCCTTTTCCTACGAAAACAGGACATCAGGGGTGTATTAATTGGATCTATTATTTTTAAAGAAGAAGTTCTCTTTTTCATTATTTTTCCTGAAATATAAGTATTTATTTGAAAAACATATTTTATTTAGGTAGTGATTGAACTGTGTATGTTATTATCGGCTCTGACCTTACATATATTCTAATGTGGTTGACAATTGGCAGCGTGCAAATACATTTGCAATATGGATTACAAAGAAGTTGTAATGCTTGTTTGCTTGAAAAGATTTCATAAATGGCATTGGGTGATATTGGATATGTTTAAGAATCATATACTTACATACCAATACATATTTATCGCATCTATACTTTCTTATCTACTTGTTATTCGAGGGCTATATGATAAGTACCCGAGTTAGGGAAGGAAACAATATATTTCTGAATATAGTTTCCTTTCAACTTGATACACTTAGTCCGGCCATATTCCAATTTTTTATAGTCATCCAAAAATATGGTTGATCGAATTCCAAAAATAGGTTTCCGTTTCGGCGATGATTTCTTCATTTAAACAGCTTTCTGCAGAGCCATTTTTTCATATTTGGAAACAAAAAGCACAGGGCCAAATCTGGAGGAAAGGGTGGATGAACCGGCAATTCATAGTGTAATTCGACTAATTTTTCTGTGGGATTAGGGACGAGTGAACTGGTGCGTTTTCATGGAGAGGGAGCTCCTTTTCTTCACCAAATTGGCCCGTTGTCTCAATAAATTAGCAGACTGTTCCATGATTGTCCCTCCCAAATAGTCGGCGAAGATGATACTGCGCAAATTAAAAAAAAAATGGTGGCCATGACTTTTCTGGCCAGTGGAACCAATTTTGTCCACTGTTTTGACTGCATGGTTTCAGGTATCAGGTTTCACATTAACAGGAAACTCTTGGCAAAAAAATCACTTACTCACACTCACAAATGCACTTCAACTTGTTCAAACAGTACTACAAAGTCATCATGCGATTCCATTTTTAATCCACCAGAATTAAAAGAAAGGGATTAAAAATGAGGAAAGAATGTAAAACTGATCATAGCATATTGAATAGATTTAAAAAGTTTAAAAAAATTTAAGTCACTTAGGTGGTTTTGGTATGTTGAGTGAATGAATGAGGAGAGAACTAACCATCACTTTTGGTATGTTGAGTGAATGAATGAGGAGAGAACTAACCATCACACCGTTTTTTTGGTATGTTGAGTGAATGAATGAGGAGAGAACTAACCATCACACCGTTTCACTGCAGGGGTAGGTAAAGAGGATAGAACGCCATATTCTTCTATCTTGACACCACTCACGCTACATTCATACATGTTCTACGTTTTTTGAGGTTTTTAATAGAGAGAATGCTACAAAAAATATATGATGCGAGTGTGGACAGCGCCCAAAAAAGGGGAAAATGTGGCGTGACACAAAATATTCATACCTTGTACTATAATGTCACGCTAGGACCATCTATAAGGTCACTAATGACCTGTTGACGGTCTGTTTGCTAAAAAATAAAAAATGATCAGATACTGGAAGATGGTAAGAAGAATTTGCACGAAGGATGAGGCAAGAGTTGTGTATCAGGAAAGAAGAGTGGCACTCCGTACTCTGCCTAATGGAAACGGCGTGATGGTAATTAAGTAAGTATTTTTATCAACTTTAATTTTTTAAAAGAATATTAATTTTTCTAAACCAAAGTTTTTTTCTTCATTCATCTTCATCCCCTTAGGCTTATATAACTCAAATTAGTGGAATAAAACGTTGTGTAATTTTTTTTGTATAAATTCTCAAGGTCTTGAGTAGTAGAGGATTGCTGAGATGGTTTGGCCGTGTAGAACGGGTGAGCGAGGAAAGGATGATTAAGAAAATTTTGAGGCGAATGTTGAAGGCAGCAGAAACAGAGGGCATCCACAGAATACCTGGCATGATAAACCAAATAATCGAAGATGGCCCTTAAACTTCAACAACCGAAGAGCGTGCATGAGAAGATATAGGAAAGAGGATGAGGCAAAAATAGTCTTCCAGGATAGAAGAGTGCGGCATTCTATCCTCTCTGCCTACCTCTTCGGAGAAACGGCATGATGGTTAGTTAGATAGATACAACTTACTACTGCAGTTAATAGAGGAATAGCAAGATTGCCAACACACTTGCTTAGAATGTATGAGGTATCAGAATCAATACATCAATTTGGAGATTGACCTCTTTCCATTTAAGAAAGACAATCGAATTAGTATGTTTAAGCCGTGCGTACGAGGCACATGGTTTCGTTGTATCAGTGTTTATACATGGTAAACACCTAGTTTAGGCATAAAGATAAAACACGAGGTAAAAGTGTATATAAAAATGTTACGAAATTTTCTAAAGCAGTTTTCGTGACAAATTTTACTGGTACCTATCCGCTGAATAAATTTTATGTTGACACGAAAAATGCATGTACCTACCTAACGTATTTAATGCAATGTAAAGTGAGGAAGGACTTCCACCTTGTGAAAGTATATGTTTTTAGTACGCCATGTCAAAAATTTTCGTAATTTTGAGTTTGATTTGCCTTCCAGAATACAAAATCGTATTTGTATGACACCGAAATTGAGCTTTATGATACCGCTATCTAATAATAAAACCATGTGCAACATGTCGCCTACGTGTGGATGTACCTATGTAAGGAATTCTATAAATGTCAGCGATGAATACCCGTAGGTACCATCACATTATTTATGTTGGATAGTTGTTAAAAATGACGCCTTCTGTCTCAAATCCTATTTTTAATGAGAGGATTATGTTGAAGAAGTCATATCAGCAACTTAGCTGCTTTCGATCGCTCACATGAACAATTAGAATTCGATTTGAGTAATTCGACCCAGCCGCGACGGCTTATTTTAACGTAGGCCTAAATTCTGATTTGTATCACAAAACGCTTATCTGTAAAAACAGTGGCGTACAATAAGATATAAGATTACTAAATAAATATCTTAACATAATTTTGCTTGTATTTACACACCGATTTATTAATTTTCGTTCATAATATCACTACATTTTTCACTTTTGATTGAATTTTCATTCTTATTGCTTAAATAATGTAAAAAATGCATTTTTCTTCAAAATATACTTCTCTCGTGTTTATTATTATATAAACATTATAACAAGTTTTTTGTAAACAAAGTGTGAATTAAATCGTATCGTTTCAAAACGCAGTTCAGAGGCTCACATTGTAGATAAGGATTCAGATTTTATTACACAATTCAACAAAATTATTTTCTTCTTCTATATGAAAAAAAAAATTCATTACAGATCATTAAATCACATATATTAATAATTATTCATTTTGTGCTAGGTTCAAAAAAAATATAGGGATTAATAAATTGTTAATGTTGTCGGTTCGAAAATCTATTCTATATATCTTTTTGCACTAATTAGGTGGCCGCCTGCGGTCTTTTTAGAGCCGGTTTTATCAACATGGATTGTAATAATTTTTCATAAAAAAAACACCGATTTTTACGGAAACGGGTTGTTTTTTTAGTGGAAAACGCAAAAATCGATGGTTTAAACGAAAGATTGCTATAAACGAAATTGATGCTATCGGCCCTTAGTCTTAAATACTGCCAAATTCCAAGCGTTGATAATATATGTATATAAGATAAATAAAATAATTCACATTTTGTAAAAACGTATATACGACTGTATATATACGTAAAAATGTGTATTATCAAAATCTAATACCAGTAAAGTCAGATATAGAATGTTACAAGAGCGATCTCTGGTGTCAAGAAACGCAAAAGGATTAAAGGCATCATTTTCCTTTGATCGTGTGTTTACGGGAAGAATAGCTAAAATTCTTAAAGTACGTGTGCACGGAACCTTGCTCTTGCATCTTGATGACTTAAGGTTCGGTATATATATCCACGAGTATCTAAGTTGATTATTATGTTCTGCGTACAAAATACAAAACATAACAAACAATGGCTCATTCCGCGCTCAACTCTGCAATGCGTCTTAGGAGATTTTAGAAACAAATGTTTCATTCCAATAACTGTACGTGCCATTGAAATAACCAAAGTGATGACAGTTTTCAGTCGTATCTACAACGACCAACACCCTGGTTAAAAAGTTTAAAAAAAGCGAGTGATCAAAATCCATTGGGAATGGACCAAGCATCATTTGGTTGGATTTTCATATCTTTACGTAGCCATTTTTTCTTTAGAAAATCCTGTGTTTAAAAGAAACAAAAGTAGACTAAATGCAGCGGAAATACAAGCTAAGATATCCTTAATCAATATTTTTTTAAATAAAGTAGGTAAGAATGGGAAGAGAAATCAATGCTTAACATAGCATGAAGAACACAATGAAGTGTTCTGGTCATGGTATAATAGATATAAAACTCGAAAGATGTTGGAGTAATTAATGGAGGACTTGTAAATAGAATCCGAAAAACATCTGGCATGACCAGGTAAAACGAATAACGTATGATAATTCTGATAAATGTCTCAAAAATCGACGATCACGCGTGAGAAGTTGATGTGGATGATGTGAGATTTTTGTTTCAGGACAAAAGAATGCGGTGCTCGAAACAGCATGATGGGAAATAAGTTTTCAATCAACTCTATTTAGATATATTATACCAGTATAGTAGTAATATAGTTCGTTTTATTCATCAATCTACGCTCAACGTTCACACATGCCCGAACAATGATAATCGCTAGATAATAGCCATGTTTAGAGTGTTGTGGTGGCCATTTTCTTTCAAGATTGTTTGTATTGAGGCAGACATAAAATTATACTTGGAGGTGTTATTAAATCCACTACTATTTTATTAATAAAGTAGGTAAACGCATTTTGAACTGCATGGTAAAAATAAATATATCACACAAGCCGATTCTTTTCAAAAGCTCCTCACTATGATTTAGCAGATATAAAAATATAAAAAAATAATTACTGCCCTTATTTAAATTAACGCTCTTAAAAATTACAAAAAGATAGTGGGCCTAAGGGCCAGTTGTATCGACATGGTTTATAGTAATCTTTCGTTTAAACCATCGATTACTGCGTTTACCTCCAAACAAAACCCGTTTTTAAAATTCTATGGTTTTTACGAACGATAAAAATTATCCAAGTTGATACAACCAGCCCTAATAGGTTTCAAAATATATTAGTTCCTTCCTTTGCATCCCGGATAACCTAACGATCTTTTATTGCTACGTCACTGACACTTGCGTGGTTTTAGAACTCCAAGCACTCCAAGTTCGGTTACAATAAACATCTCAATTGCTAATGTAACATCAATATTATTATTTAACCCTGCGTTAATAAAAACAATTCCATAATTTTTAAATCGTTTTTATTTTATTTTGGATAAATGTATAATGTATTGCCAAGTAAAAGTTCTGTTATTGCATTTTTACATAAATGCATCCATGTTGCAATAAGGGCTATTTTGACATGTTCAAAATATCATTCACCGGCCGGTACCGGCCGGCATGAGAATAAAAGCCCTATCGGTGCGTTTCTTTTTAACCACATAAACCTGGTCGGGCGAAAAAGAGATGAGAAACAAAATTTAACCAAATCCTAAGATTACAAGATGGAACTTGTGGAATATATATGTTGCACTCTAATAAATGAAGTAATCCTATATCTCTCCTTGTTTTATTACGTCATAGAATTTTGACTTGCCCCGGGTGTGTATGTGCGTGTATTTGTTAATTTGCGCAGTCGGTTGTTGCTGGTTGTTGCGCAGTGGTTTTTTTTAGGAGAGTTGAGCAGAGCGGCGCTGTTCAATGGCAGCGCTTCGTGTCGCGCGTGTGTAGTCAGTGGCCGCAGTGTTAGTGAAATACGGATAATATCGAAAAACTCGGTTATTTTTGTTAAAATTGTGTACAAATGGTTAAACATTTATGGCGCTGTTATTATTTCAACTCCGCATTGTGTTTACAGTAGGATTGCTCCTGGGACCAGCTTCCGGTACGTCGAATATTTTGCAATGTGTTTTTGTTTTTGGAATCTCGTAATGTGTGTTTGTGTTCATACAACATCTCTCGTGGATAGCAATATGGCCGTCAGTGTTATCGGCCTCGAACTGTTTATTTTCCTGTAATACCACGGTCGATACACGGTCTTTATTAGCATTTAGTGTATTCAGTCGACTGGCGGGCTGATATTTGCTATTATCCACGCCGTGAGGTGCCGTTTGGAAATGTGACATGAGCTGTCAAAATGAAAACAATATAGGACAGTATGCCTCAAAATCGGCATTCTTTCGCCGCCTATCTCATTTTATTTGTATTTTGGCCTGTTAAATGCTCGGACCGTCTGTAAATTGTTCGGCAGTTTTTTCCGTTATGTCTTATTTGACCACTGGGTACCGACATGTATCTGGCATGCTCAGCACGTGGATCTTTCCTGCGTTAAACTTTGTTGTCACGTTTAATTCTCCCTACATTCCATAGCTTCTGGTCGATCCACGTGTGGTATGTACTAGTCCTGCGACACATTGTGTTGTTATGAAACGGTTATGATCGCTCTCTCCCCGAGAAACATCAGCTGACATGTTGAACTCGCATTTGAGGGTTGTTAGAACCGAAAACATGAGCGGTGGTTGCGTAATGCTTCGCAATATTTTTTTGACGACATTTGACAGAACCCTTGCAGGGCAGTGGCGATGCATCGGAGTATCTTTGTATTACATTTATGTCAAATCGGGTTTTATTCGTCCATCAGTTATTATAAACGAATTTGAGCATGGGTAAACTATTTTTCCGCGATATGTTTAGGTACCGCCACACGATGTTATTAATAATTTAATATATTCAGACTGGTTATTCTATATTTATAATATAGCGTTTAGATATAAAAGTGTTTTTACAAAACATGAGCCTTCCAAAGTATTCCAAGTAGTAAATGTATATTGATATATTTTATTATTTGTAAAATTTAATACATTTTTATTTATTTAAATAACGGCAATGAAAGTTATTTCAGTTGATGGTGGACGATATTGTAAAGCATAATATTATGTTAATTATTGATTATAGTTGATATAATATCTACTTATATATAATGCGAAATTGAATCAATGGACCCATTTATAGTTATATCCATGGATTGGTTCTTCATTTAGAATGGGCTCATTCTCTTTTGGACCCATCATTGACACAAATAAAGTCAATAAGACGTCAAATCCAGTTAAGCGTTCTCGAGTGATTTTTTAGGTCACTTAAATAATTTCTTAAATTCAAATTAAAAGGAAGATGCGCAGTGAGAACTGGCGGTAAAATTACGCTTTCAAGAAGTTACTCAATTGTTGAGTGAGAATCGTAAATACGAACGCAGCCGATATTCTATTTGGAGGTTTTTTTTAAATAGAAATGATATGTGATATTAAAACGTCAGCAACCTTAGTTTTTTAATGATTTTTATTTATTCATTTATTTTAATTTGCTTTGACAATCCACCGTGGTAAGTGGGTACACGCTTGCAGAAAGTTTTATAATTATCCAAAAATTTAATGAAAATAAGCATTCATTTGCGAACACTCAACGTGAACTTCGTCAAACCTATGGTCCCTATAATCGACCTACTGGGCTTGCTATTCAGTGAATCGTTGCAAAATTTGAATAGGATTTTACTCTTCGCGGTGCTAAACCACCAATAAGACATCAAAATGCAAGAATTAAAGAGAATATTGCTGCTGTAAGAGCTAGATGTTACAGAAGACATAAATTTGTCGATTCCTCGTCGTTCGCAAGAATCTTATCAAACACAACAACCCTTATAAGATTGCGTTGACCCAAGAACTGAAGCCTGTCAACAACACTATCCCTTATAAGATTGCGTTGACCCAAGAACTGAAGCCTATCAACAACAATAACCCTTATAAGATTGCGTTGACCCAAGAACGAAGCATATCAACAACAATAACCCTTATAAGATTGCGTTGACCCAAGAACCAAGCCTATCAGCAACAATAACCCTTATAAGATTGCGTTGACCCAAGAACTGAAGCCTATCAACAACAATAACCCTTATAAAATTGCGTTGATTCAAGAACTGAAGTTACTAGATCATCGTAGCCAATTGAATTTGCCGATTGGGCTCGACTGATTTGATCGTTATTTTGCTAAAAAATCATCTTTTCATATGAAGCACATTTTTGGTTATACAGCTTTGTCTATAAGTAAAACTTTCAACTTTGGTGTGAAAGAGAAGCATATTAGCAGTAACATCTGACCATACTTGATTCAAAAAGTCGCTGGAAATTCAGGTACAGCGAATGCCGAGAGATATCGATCGATGTTAACAGTATTTTTGTGGTCAAAACATGATGAATTGGATTTCAATAACATGTGATTACAACAAGATGGTGCCGCATGTCGTACTTCCAATGTCACTATCAACTTACTGCAATAAGAATTTGGTGAATTAATAATTTTATCAAATTCAACTGTTAAATGGCATGAAAAATAATTTTTTGTTTGTATCTTAAATTGTTTTTGTTTTATTTCATTTTAAAATCGCATAGTTCTATTGAAAATCCTTTTATTACAACACTGTTGGGTGCTGGACTAGGTTGACATTTATGTAGGGAGGTACAAGAAAAAAGTTTGTTAGTATGTCTATAAAAACAAAGCCGTGAATTCTGAATTTGGATAATTGAAATGTTTAAAAACCACAATTGTTTTTGTGCCATTTACTTGTATCTACTGCACTTGTTATAACTTGTTAGCGATGATGGACTTTTTATTTTTCAATTTCAACATTACACTAAGTAATTAATTATTTATTGTATATAAATTAATAATTAATAGTTGAAACCAAAAAAAATATTTTGGGAAATCAATGTAAGATGTAAACTTTTATATGTAGGTACCTACTACATTTATCATTCGAATCGTACTAATTTTGAAAACGGTATGAACTCAGGTATTGGATTCTAGTTACGGTTACGGTTGGACATTCGAAATTATTATTATTACTCCCTTTATATTAACTCGTGGAGTCTGCTTGTCTTCTTGTCTGACGAAAAAATTTTGGATCCATTTTAAACCCTTTTTCCGTGATCCAATCGAGCTGAAACTTTGTAAGCAGACTCGTGGCGACGATCAAGAAGATCTGTCAAATTTTCGTTAAAAAAAATTAATACATTTTTGAATTTTTCAAATTTTGAATGGTTTTTTCATACAACTTATTGAGTTGTATGAAAATATTTCAACGCGTCTGGTAGACGCGAAACTTGATTATAGTATAATTTTGGATTTTTGGAAATATTTTATTACCTACTCCCTTTCGTAGCGTCGCTCGACCGAAGCCCAACGCGTAGGTTAAGCGAAAAAAAAAATGTTTCAACTAGTACATAAGAAAAGCGGTATAATAAAAACTTGTTTTTTATGGGCTACTTTTTTTTGTGTGATTTTGTAACATTATAAATATGCGCGGTATTGTGGCGCGCACGTAGTAGTATATAATGTTATGATTATTGTTATTATTGTTATAATTACATCGTTATTGTTTATATACTGCAGTTGCAGTATATACAATTGAGAGTAACTGCGTAGAAGTCAGTGAACTTCCTTACAAAATCGCCACAAAATACGTTTGTCAAGGGTGAAAAACCCCGGAGAGAATACAGTATGTACTTGGCTCGGTTTAGTGAGGCTCCCGCTCGTAATATAATCAATTTCCCGGTTCCTATGAAACTGTTTGATACTACCCTAAGTGTAGAAGCTCTCGTCGAATTTAGACCCAATAGCCACCGACGCTGCAAAAACTAGAATTTGACTGTTCGCAAGTTCTGCACAAGGTTACCAAAAGCAAAATTTAACATTAAATTAATCTACGGTACTATCTATTTAAGTGTACTTTTCAAAGTTGCTATTCTTGATAAAAGTTTCTTGTTTCTTAAAAATTGTTTTGTTGGAGTGTTAGAGCTTTTACTGAGAAAAAATCTTAACTTTTGCCGAGATTTCTGTAGAAATACAAAATTAAAATTTAGGAAGTTTTATAAAGCGATCGATGTTGGGACCAAATTTAAGATTGTCTCCATGATGCCCGTGATCTTTGAAGAATTTATCTCCATCCTTTTGGATTTGAGGAATGAAATCAAAAAGGTTGCAAAATTGTATGATTTTGCGCCACCAACGATAACAATAAATAATAATAATAAAAATGCATGATTTCTTTATCGCCATTTTCGTAAAAAATTCACCTCAAGGGCGCTTTACATTGTTTAATCCTACACTAGTATTTAATTTAATGGAAATGATTTTACAAAATGGTGCGTTTTGAGTCTTTTTACTTCCTTTATTTTAATTCGTGGCGTCTGCTTGCTTGTTTCCTTGACGAAAAAACTTTGGATCTATTTTTAACCCTTTTCCCGTTATCCAATCGAGCTGAAACTTTGCAAGCAGACTCGTGGGACGATCAAGAAGATCTATCAAATTTTCTTTAAAAAATAATAATAATTATAGTATAATTTTGGATTTTTAAAATTTTTAATTGTTTTTTCAAATTGGAATCATTACAAAAACTACCAACGGCGGCCTGATAACAGCGCAGAATATTTAAAATTTGAATTACTCCGTCAGTAGGTATAATAGGTACTTCACTACGAATTTCGAAAATTTATGTCAATTGGTTCACAGATGACAGCACACTTTGGTTTTTTGGGAAGAAATCAAATAATAAAGAGATATTTTTAGAGATTTCTGACATAGATATTTGTCTAGACATGTTTCATTTTCAGTCAATCAATTATTTAATTACACGATGGTAAACTTAATTTACAAAGAAAGGGAGTAAAATAAAAACTTGGTTTTTATGGGTTAGTTTTTTTAAATACTGTTTCTGATGCACTGTTCCGTATTACGGAGGGAAGAGAGTTCCAGGGCCTCTTTTGTGTGTGTAATAAAGACGACACGGAGGTGGATACCATATTTGCAATAATCGCTCTCTGCATGAGTGATTCCCAAGCGGAAAATCGCTGCTAATATCGGAACAGTACTAATCTGTGAAGAGTATTAAAAAATGATTAACCTCAGAGTAACTAACTGCCCTTTGATCTTTTGTACTGGAATAATTTACAAGTTTGAAGGTAACGCATGTACTGAAATGAATGATCAAATATAGACAGATTTGGTTATGGTGGAGGGGGCGTGGTTACAAATACGCAAAGTAATTAAAAAAAATTCCCATTATAATTGTAACCACGCCCGCTCCAAACCCCTCCCGCCATAACCAAATCTGTCTATATTTGATCATTAATTTCAGTACTTTCAATGTCCTTGAATTTCAGTACGTCCCATGTACTTGAAGAAAGGAGCATCGCTCCCGAAACACGTTGAATTTTTAAAAACAATTTAAGGGGGAATACCTACCTAGATATTTTGAAAAAATCGATTTTTAAATTTTTGCAATTTATTAAAGCTTGAGGTCTTAAGAATGTCTGGTGAAAATTTCAAGCAAAAATTAAAAAAAAAAGTTAAAGCTGATAAAGTAGCATCCCTTTGTTGATTACGCGCCGCGCCACACGGCGCCGCGCTACACGCAGGTAGCTGCCAGTCGGGCTCTTAATAGAAACGTTAGACATATGTTTGTGAGGAGTGCTCGATGATGTGGGAATTCAAAGCAAGGTGGAGGACATATTATGGACCTGAAATCGATGATTTTATGCAAGTTGAAAAATTTCGCGATTTATTCAAAACTCAATTTTCAAACACGTTTTAAAATCGGTGATCAAAATATCTCGGCAACCATTTAACCGATCGAGTTGAAATTTCTAGTGCTTATTCTACACATAATTATCTAGTCTACGTATAATCTTTTTTTAATTTTTTTTTATTCTGATGATTACAGATGAAATGGAAGTGGTCACCAGTCGACAGAATCCGAAAATTTTCTGCCAATGTTGAATATTTTTTATTAAAAAAAATTATATACTTTTATGTAGAAATGATAACAATACATAATTTATATAGGTTTCTAAAAAAAATCACAAAAATTGCCTTTTTCGCGCTTCGTATGCAGATATTCCCCTGAAGTGGGGATAAAACAAAGATTTCATTATTTTATTTGTAGTGCATTCCGTTCATATTATTTCTTCTTCTGCCGGTTCGTAGTTTCATTTCCACGCGTCAATGTCGGTACTAGAACTTCTGGACTATTTATAAATCTTCTAATAAAATACTGCGTTCAAAGCCCCACTCAATTTATTAATCACGCATCGATGTACCCTCGATGTCATCTTCGCTTCACCGTTCATAGGAAATAATAATATGACACAAAAACATTTGTTTCAAATATTAATTATTTACACTTTGCTATTCTTACATCCTTATCGAAGAAACACATTTATCTTTTTGCATGTTCATTGTAATCTCGCTTTCCATTCACCGTCCGTCCCAAACTGAATAATGCACCTTTATACGTGCACCAATTATTCTTTAGTGTACACACGTGAACCCAATTATCTCTAATAGGAGAGTTGTCATCTGAAGTAAGACTGGCGGTGGTACACAAAGGAATTCTGATATCAATCCCAATGTACGGATGTTAGTGGCCCGCTCTGTACTCACTACTACAATGTAGTACTACATTACATTGAAGTGTAGACTTCACACCTTTTGAAGTCTAGTGCACACTACAAAATACACACACTTCAAAGTTATCGAAAGTACGAGCACATACTTGAGTTAGTACATTTTTTAAGTTTTTGGGAAGTCGATGTAGATAAATGAAATTTTTGGAAATCGAAACATTCCAAATGTTACTTTTGAGAAAATATCGGCATTTGTCTTAAATATTTTTCCCGTTGACCTTTTTTTTAGGTCGCCAAATATTATTTTACCGATATATTCCGATATATTTATATATTTTTTCCAGCGACCTTTTTTTTTAAGTCACCAAACTTTTTATTTGGGAAAAACTATTTCACTAGTATTACAATTTTGTAGTACAATTACTTCACTTCATTAATACTACAATTACTTCACTTCATTAGTACTACAATTTCGGAGTACTACATTAGTTCACTTCATGTAGTTTTTACTACAAATGTAGTGTACACTTTGTAGTCTTTAAACTGGTGAACGTGTGTGTTGTAGTCTTCATTTTGAAATGTAGTTTTTCCTTTCGCTAATGGATGTGAATGGAAATAGGTTCGTTCAGGCGTATCTACGCATGGAAAATAAATATACGACTATGCAATGACTGTTAAATTATAAATTAATGTAAATCTATTTTTCCTAAGACTGTTTATGCGCGTAGAACGTATAATAAATAATAAATTATTAGGTTCAGATTACACTTACAACCGTGAAAGATGCGTACAAGATCTTTATAAAATCTTGAATAACTTTTTTGACTCACCCTATTTATTAGAGCAAATAGGTTTAAGCTGTCCTACATACTCAACGCGTTCAAATAATTTACTTTACCCAAATTTTGGTAGGACTAACTACTTAAAAAACTGCTTTGTAACTCGTTCCGCTTCAAAATACTAACTAACTAACTAACTTACTTACCGTTACGCCGTTTTCCTGTGGGGGTAGGCAGAAAGGATAGAGCGCCCCTTCTTCTGTCCTGACATATAACTCTCGCCTTATCCACATTCATGCATCTTCGTGCAAGCTCGCCGGTTGTTGAGGCTTCTAACGGAACCATCTTCTAGTATCTGGTTAATCTGGTCATGCCACGTCTTCCGCGGTCGCCCTCTCTTTCTGGGGCCATCAACACTTGCATTGTATATCTTTCTTACCATTCTTTCCTCATTCATTCGCTCAATATGCCCAAACCATCTGAGCGACCCTTTTTTAATTCTATTAATTATCAGCTTTACATTCGTTCCTAATATCTGCATTCTTTACTCTGAAATAAATTTAATACTTTTTTAATTGAATCCCATTCCCTCCCTCTTCCCACCCTTCCCATTTTATGCATTATCATAATTTAAATCTTTGAAATAATTAGGTACCTATTATAATTTAAACTTTTATCATATATTCTTTATCAATTTTTACTTAGTTTCTTTTTACCAGCTTCGAGGAGACTTCACTGCCTTCACTGGTCATGCTAAATAATTTTTTTTTTTATATTATATAATTTTTTTATTACATTGTTGGTACGCACAAGGCCATACCAAGTTCGAAATAACTATTAATAAATTCCCAAAATATTTTAAAACCCGAACGGCTAAAAAATCGAATTTAAAAATAGTTAAATATAGGGTGGGTCTCCGCGTTACGGTGGGAGAAATTCAGTAGGAATTTACAATATTTTAAGCAAAAAGGTAAATTAGAAAGCAACAACAAAAAACACTTTTTCAGGAAATTCAATAAAAAGTAAAAGGCACTTTTTTCTCAAAACACGATTCCGCGGACCGGCAGCGTAACAAGGTAAAAGTAATATCGGCGAACTGAGGATGCTGAGTCTGCGGAATCTTCCTTTATTTATACTTAAAATCTAGACACAGCGGGAAATCAACGGTCAAAATGGGATTAGTAAGGGAGGGGAGAGACATCTCGAGAATACCCAGTGGCGGATGGTGGTCAGCGCAGCATTCCCGAGCGGTATGATCCGCGCCGGCCCATCCTCTAAACGGACTATTTTGCCCGCCTAGCCAAATTATCTCCCGAACGGGGAGGTGTACATATGTAAATGTTACGTCAAATTGAACGCCTGGCACATCCGCATGTGAATTTAATTAGTACCAATGTGTCCGGATGTGTCGGCGTTCATAAATCGCCTCAAAAAAGGCCGATTCCTATCTCTCGATGTATCTCCTTCCAAACTAATCCGATTCTTTATTTTATAACGAATTCTGACAGGAAATGACATGCCAGGTTTTGTGCACTTTTTCTGAGTTCATCTCGTGAACTTTCTGATTTTACGGCGTTGCAAACTTTCCACGCGCCGCGTACGTCTGGTCCATAAACCAGCGGCCCCCGCCAGGCGCCGGCTTGTCGCGTTCAAACGTCGGCCTGCCTGACCCCCGCCAGGCGCCGGCTTGTCGCGTTCAAACGTCGGCCTGCCTGACCATTTTAACGGCCTTTCAAATCTGCTGCGCAGTTATCTGAAAACTGGCAAAAAACATATTTTTGCTATTTAATTTAATCCGCGAGATCGGCCGTCATCCTCCACAGTGAGATACGTTTATTTCCGAATCTCGCGGATGTCCTAATAATGCACAAAACCTTATATCTCCAGTCAGGATTCGTCAGTAATAAGACCGCTAATTCCACTCATTTTATTTACAATAAAAAATTACAAATTACATATAGAATAAAATTACAAAAAATTCTTAAAACTATTCAAGTTGTCGAGGCCTCGACGCGAGTATAAGAAATATTATAAACTAAATTCATAAATGTTCAAAAAATAAACCTTATGGTAACAATTACACATACACACACACGGCCATATATTGTTATTTTTATTAAATTTAAAAAATTCAATTTTATGCCGCTGGATTGATCGTGTGCGAAACACCACCCCCGTGTGGCTTTGCCGCACTCGAAGGTAGCACACGATCCTCGAAGGCCGGGTGATGACATCTACGCGTGTGTGGTCTCCGACGCCTGCTGCGTCGGCAGGGTGATGACTCTGGTAGCGGGTCGCACGTAGTCCCCGGAGGCGGTCCGAAGTCGCACCGTGCGGACCTGGCCGTCTGGCGGGAACCGCCTCCACGATGACTCCTCGCGGCCAGCTGTTCCGAGGAAGGGCGGGGTCAGCAATGATGGCGGCGGCCCCCTCCCGAAGCGGAGGGGCCGGCTCCTGCCACTTCCGTCGTTGGGCGAGAGTCGGGAGGTATTCCCGGATCCACCGGCGCCAAAACATGTCTGCAAGCTGCTGAGCGAACTGCCACTGCTTCTTGAGGCAGACCTGCTCATCCAGAGGTCCATATGTGGCGAGATGAGAATGTCACCCGGCCGCGCCCAGTAGTAGGTGGTTCGGCGTGAGCGGGGAGTCGTCCCGTGGATCTTCCGAAACGGGAGTCAGCGGGCGGCTGTTCACCACGTTCTAGGCCTCGGCGAACGCCGTCATCAAGGTCTCCGGGCGCGGGGCGCGCTCCTTTAGAATGGTCTCTTTAAGCCTGGCGGTATATCGGCGACTGTTGTAGCTGACAATCGGGAATCCATTGTGATTATTCCGTCCTCGTCCAGTCGCGGGGTCACCACGTACAAACGGATGGTGCAGGGGAGGGGGGCCCCCCACCGAAGTATGCTGAGTCCAAAAGACTCCACTTGTGCCCGCAATACCCACGATCTTTCGGCAGCACACCGCTCATCCGCGGTCAAATCTGCTCGGCGCGCGCGGTCTCTGCCGCGCCGGCAATTTTCTGTAGAGCGCCGCACCCAAGCGGTCGCGCGTAATAATCTTAGACACGAAGAAAAACCGCCTAATATCCGGCAATGCTCCGTCGTTGTATTGCGTAACAACCGCCGGTCGTAGCTGCAATTGCTCCGGATAAGCGTTGCGGCGGCCGCTTTTCTCGCGGCCATACTTCTTCGTTGTCCCTTAAAAATGGCGGCCGGGTAAACCAGCGCCCGGTGGGTGTCAGGTCCGGCGGCTCGACATCCCGCGTACCAGTATCGGCCGGGTTCAGCCGCGTCAGCACACATCACCAATACATCATGGTTGTTGTGACGGTCCCGAACACCGCGCGCTCCATATGGCGCGAATGTTCGGACTCAATGTTCGCCGTCACGCTCGCGGCGATTAAATTTCTCGCGGTCCACAGCGGTCCATTAAACGGCTTCAGAGGGGCTATTTCAATCTTCGCTGTTATAATAACCACCGTACTGTGGTTCTATTCTTTCCAATGTAAGCCACCGCGCAACGTGCCTGTCTCGAGGCACCGCAGAAAATGTGTAGTAACACTTTGCGTCGGCGGCTTAGTATGCTCTCTCGAGCCATCATGCATTTATTTGCACACAATTTACAAAATTTACAATTTACAAAATTCTTCAAAACGCCGCTTCTCGGCGTGTTTTGGCCTCGTCCGCTGGTTACAAAACTGACCTTGACTGCCAAACTGCTCGCAAAAAATATTTCGACCGGATCATCACATCAGCCATGAATCTCACCGGCTCGAATATGCGCCTTTTAGCGCCCAGTAGTTGACATTTTGTCGGCCCTCTATCCGCCTCTCGCTCGGGCAGATTGATAAATTTATGGCGGTTCCGCACGACTGGCAAATTGCACAAATTAAAATAAATTTATCCCACGCGGGCTCCAGATGGTTCTCACCACACATCTTGTGGTCTTGTCCGGTCTCATCGTTATGGCCGGTCCCAAGGCGCGCATATGTAGCGCGATGATATCTAAGGCCTCTCGATCCTTAGAAATCCAATCTCAATTTATTTTCTTCATCGAAAATACCCCGAATTTTTTCTAGTATTTCGGGGCAAAAAAAATCCACGAAGTGCGAAGAATCCAATGCCAGTTTCCCAAATGAACCGACTCTTGGCCGTGGTAGACATGAGTGTAACTACCCTCCGCAATATGGGCGATCTCATCTAGATGCGCCTCTACAAATCCGCAAAGTGCGAAAAGCTCCAATGTCGGTATCCGAGCTGAACCGATCCTTGGCCATATATATTTTTTATCACAAAAAAATATTAAAAAACCGAAATTCGGCTGCAAGGGCATGTCTTCCTTTTCCACAGAAGACCTGTCGCCCATTGGCTGCCGGCAAGCTATACAGTGGTGGCTTCCATCATGTATGGTCGCTCGGGTACCCACTGCACTGACCCGCACACGGGGGTCACTTCCGGCCAATCAATTTCAATATGTGTGTCCTACGAGTGCATCTCGCGGGCCTCTCACTGGGCCGCTCAGCTATACTGGAAGACACGGTTGCGGCGATGGTCGGGCGGCCTGGCACGCCCCCGGTTTTCATCCATCCTTGTGCTGTGCTCGATAAAACACCGTTATCTGCACCCGCTATCTCTCCAACTCGCGACACTTCACAAATGGCATAATCTATGCCCCATAATAATTTTATAACTTTGTTATACCCACAGTGCGCTTGATTTCCCCGGTTTCTCGGCTAAACCGTCGGGGCCGTAAATCCAAATTACGCAAAGTGTTCACACTCAACGGATGTTGGGTAAGTCCGCTGCCTTTTAAAGTTTTCTGCCCTAGACGCAACCGCGGTTCGGAGGCGCACATACCGCGGGCGCCGTACAGGCGCAGATCTCGCACCGGTCCCGATTTACCGCCAACCGCACTGGCGACTTCGGAGTCTATCGGCGACACGGTCGAACCTTTATCGCATAAGGCGAATGTCTTTCTATGCCCCCGCGGGCCACACACGTCGACTTTCTGCACATTTAATAAATCACATTTTCAGCGTCGCGGCTCGCGGTATGAGCACAGTCTATCAGGCCAGGTCGGCCGGGCGCCGCGGCGCGCCCGTCACCTGACCCGCGAGCGATACATTTTTACTCGCGTTTCGCGGAAGGTGGCGCACCGTGCAGCATCCGGTGATGCCGCATCTCGCAATTGTCCACGCCGCACATTTTATCACGGCCCCGGCATCCATGTTTATGTTTCGGCGTCCACGGTTCGAGGCACATAAAACACAATCTTCTGTCCTTGACGATAGCCGCTCGGTCAGATACCGAACAGCGCGTAAAATCGTTGCATGCCGCGGCGCCGTGATCTCTTGAGTCGCAAATACCGCAATTTTGCGTATTTTCCGGCGCTCGATGAATCGCGTGGATTTGCGCATTTTTGCGCCCCTTGTCTTCAATCACTTGCGCGGTCTGTCCGCCGCAATGGGGCGCCGAATCTGTCATACTCGACAGCCATCTCGAGAAGTCCTCGATGTTTGTATTCACGGTTCCGGATCTCGCCGCGAACCATGCCATTCTCGCCGAAAGCGGGAGCCTTCCGACGAGCTCGCGTAGCAATTGAGGTGAGGCCAAATATCGCTCGTCCATACCTTTTACTGTGGCGACGGCATTCCTCACCGCTACCGCGAATTTCGTAAAAACGCCTGTGTCCGTACTCTCAGTGAGGCGTGCTGTGTTCCTCACTTTTTCCAGGACGCTTGCGATTATCGCATCTGGCTGGCCAAATAAATCCTCCAGAGTGCGCATAATCCCCTCAACACAATGAGGGTCGCCGATCAAAGGGCGCACTGCTTCCCGAGCTGCCCCCTTGAGCGCGATTCTCAACCGCATCGCATTCTCAGCGGTTGTCAACCCACACAATTCTGTGGATTGCCTGAATTGCGTCTTAAATGAACGCCATTCCATTGGGTCGCCCGAAAATTCAGCCAGGTCCTTTGCATTAGACTGCCGCGCTATCATAGCCGACACTCGTGGCTCATCCTGGCTGAGCGGATACCGCGGGCTCTCAGGTGAACGCGTTGACCGGACCGCTTCTGTGACAGCGGAAGTCAGCCGTTCAAATTGCGCTTGTTGCGACCGTATCCAGTCGCCCAAGCTCGGATTATCGGTCTCGGCAGGAGCCTCTTGATGACAAGTTGTAGGTGCATTCATGCGCGCCGGGTCTTCTATGGCGATGTCGTCCGCCGAGACACTCGCAGCGGTAATAGGCGCCGCTACGTCGGTTGCCGCGGCGCCGGCGGCGAGCGCTCCTGCGCCCCCCGCCACGGGGTCCCTTCCCGCCGCTGCAAGTGTCAAAGTCCTCGTAAACATCTCTTCTTGGCGCTTCTGCATTTCATCAAGCTGCCTCTTGTAATGCCGGTCCTTCTGGCGTAGCTCCCTGCGCAGCCTCCTTATATCTGCACTCGAGCTAGCCGCGTCAGTAGGTGACGCCGCCTGATCCTCAGCTCCCGACTGCCGGTCCGATTCATCTCCCGATGACGCTTCGCGACGGGAGGCATTGTCTTTGTCGCCAGGTAATTCGCGATTCGAATTCGATCTTAACGAGCGGGTAATTCGCGATTCGAATTCGATCTTAACGAGCGCGACATTTTTCTATAAAATATTATTATTATTATTTTTTCACAAAAAAAAATTATAAAAATTCAGATTCCGACGAAGCACAAAATTACTGAATTTTAAATTTAAAACCGAAACAACGGAAATCCGGCTTCACGAAGGACCACGAAATGGTACGCACAAGGCCATACCAAGTTCGAAATAACTATTAATAAATTCCCAAAATATTTTAAAACCCGAACGGCTAAAAAATCGAATTTAAAAATAGTTAAATATAGGGTGGGTCTCCGCGTTACGGTGGGAGAAATTCAGTAGGAATTTACAATATTTTAAGCAAAAAGGTAAATTAGAAAGCAACAACAAAAAAACACTTTTTCAGGAAATTCAATAAAAAGTAAAA